>JAVYIG010013371.1:0-47814 GCA_035222895.1 Strongylocentrotus droebachiensis
AATTTAATCAAAACAATTTCAATGTAAATTATAGAAACAGTATTTTAAACTACAACATTTTAACATAAACATCTGTAATTTCTGTTGTTATTTATTACAACCTGTATTACTGTTAATTTCTTTCTTTCCCTTTAATAGCCACCTTGTCGTTGAACAGGTTTGTATGTCACGTCACATCTCATCCTAAATGTACTTTTCTCAGTGGCAAGGATGACTAAACTCAGCGCATCATCAATTTAAGTGATCTTAGGAGAAGGGGTATAATATTAGTGGTCATTATTAGCTAGACTATGGAGGGGGTGGTGGGAATGGCTAATGTCATGTCATACTCTGAGGCTGAAATAGCTATTCATGTCTTTCCACGTAACATTGATGATGATAATAATGGACTCTTGTGTAGTTCTCGTCTGTCATACATGACGCTACTGTTCCTTCAGGCTCATTAACCAAAGTTAGCATGACTGCTATTAAAGGTAATACAAAGTTTTGGTAAATTTTGAAAATTGGGTGGATAGTGATTCTTTACATTTTTTATATATTTGGATGCCCCTGTGGAGGAGTTATAAGCACTAGAAAATTTTGCCCCTAAAACACTTCTGCTTTTGAGAAAAATTGAATATAAAAATTTACTGGTGCTCCCGGTAAATTTTGATAAATTACAAATATAGCGCCTCCGGCTGTACAATGGTAGCTGCGATCTTGAAAATCTCATAATATGTAGTTGTGATATAGCTTATTGTTTGATTTTAGTCGAGAAACATTGTTTTATAGCTTAATTAATATCTTGACCTCAAGAGGCAGTTTTACAACATAAAGAGTTATTATTTACAATTTCAAAACTTTAGACTCGATTTCAACTGACAATTAACGATCACTGAATATTGTAGGATCGCATATATTGCTTCCAATATGTTTATTTGAACCAAACTCATGACCCCTACCATAACTTTGTATTACCTTTAAGGGGCTCTACTAACATTCACATTTTTTGTGCGAGATATGCATTTCCTGCACCTGGGTCTGATGAGAAAAATTAGAATGCATAATTGCCAAAAGAAGTTACCAGGCAGGAACTCACACCATAAACCTCTGGATAGATGGTTAAATAATGACATTGCTAATTTGGGATATATTTATAGCACTCATATTCACCAATTAAGATGCTCAATGTGGTCGATTATTACCCCTTCTCTAGCTAGGCTACTGTTTTCAGTGCTCACAGCATTCAAGGAATCCTTCCTACGTACCGGTACCCATGTATTTAACACCTGGGTGGAGAGTGGCAAATCTAGATGAATGTCTTTCCATAGGACCAGGGAAAACTTTTAGAAAATTTCGGGGGCTATTTTACAAGCTTGCTTGCATTAAAATTACACTCTTTAATTTGTTTTGCATTGAACTATATGCACATTTTTTAGGGGCTTTTTTATGACTTTCGGGGGGCTCTTTTGGGCATTTGGGGTGCTCATACACCCGAGCCTCTGTGTTTCCTTTTCCCTGCATAGGACACTAGTACTGTGCCAGTGATTGAACCCACAACCTTTGCAACTCTAGTGAAGTATTTGAACCTCTTGACTACAAAACCTCTTGTCATAAAAAAAGGAATCATAAAAAAGGGAACCATAAACCATGACAGTCTCATATGATACAATACAACTTTTTTTTATTTTTTTTTATTTATATGTTTTAGTGATCATTCATAATCACATTTTTACAAACAATCATAAGAGAAATTACAGTTAATGAAATGCGACTAGAGTTCTTAGAATGCCAGATAAAGGCCAACATTCCTGTGTCCACATGATATAATATAACTAAATAAATGTAACTAAGATATCTTAAAACACCAGATATAGGCCACCGCTCGTTTTCGACACGGCACCTTACATACTATGATGGATTTATATGGTTAATTAGGGCCCTGGTAGCACCATCTTTACGATACGCTTGAGGGAAGGCATGATGAGAGAGCTAGCTGGAACGTTATTGTCAACCATGCGTTGGTAATTAACCTTTACAAGAGGCGCAGAAGACATATTTGAGAACGGGTGGGAACTTTCCGCTGAATTTGGACGTGCTTACTTATCCAGGATCTCTGCTCAGTTCACCAGAAACACTTAGACATGATCGAGACATCCTCATTCCTAATTTTTTCTGTCCTTCTTTTCATGACCTTGCTCTACACTTTCGCCTCCCGTATTATTTTGAGGGATCATCGCAGCCTCTACTTAGGATAACATTATTTAGAATACTGATACAAATTTTCTTGGATCGTCTATACAGCCTGTGTCTACGTAATTTGTGCCACTCAGACTATATCAATTACCATTATGGATAAGGATGCTAAATTAAGCCAGGCGCCTACAAGTATATTATTACAGTGACTTTAGCCCAGCTTCCCTAAGGCGCTCAAAGCATTCAAAGGATAAATTTCAACCTGGTTTCCATTTACTAAACCTAGATGAAGAGTTGCAAATGTAGATCAATGTATTTTATAGTTATAGAATCATGTTTGAACAGGGCTGAAGGCGGGCAGGTCTGGCTATATACAGGCAAAAATATCAATGAATAATAAAGATGTATCACACGTCATGTCTAATTCAGTTGGGCTTTGTCTGCTATCAATCTAAAGGCAAGGCCAAAGACAGACGGAAACAGATACATTGTCCACTCACAGCCAGAAGGGCATATCTAACATCCTTCTGGCTCTGAATACATGATATCTCCAATCAACAATGTAAATGTGCCTGCCAGAAAGAATTATCTCCAAGGACCTCAACAAATATACAAAAATACACAAAATAATGCTGTTCCGTATACACACAAATGTTTTATTTTCCCCTCAGGGCTTTGTTAAGTAATGATCTGATTTGACTTTGAGAAATATTATTGTTATTGTCAAAATATCCCCATCAAATGCGCCGAGACCCAAGGGGATGGGACACAAATAATTACATCACAAAGAAATAAGAATGCAGCATGTAAGAAAAAGCCCGCAGGCGAGAGGATGTGAATATAAACACATCGGTAAAGAAGAAAGAAAGAGAAAGAGAGAGAAAAAGTTGAGATATAGAAACAAAAGTCAAGAACAGCTAGGGTATGAGCTGAAAATGACACATCAAGTCCATCGGGCTGTAAGATTTGTAGATATACCCAAGGATTATATCTACACATGCCTAGCATGAGGACATATCATCTGCTTAGAGGAAGAAGGGCATTAACTCATATTCTCTTCCACAGAGTTAACACCCTTCTGGCTCTCAATAGATGGAATTTCCAATTTACAAGTATCTTGTACAAGTGTATCTCCAACCTATATTATAACTGACAAAAAGATGTATCTCAAATCTACATATATCATATCTCCAATCAACATGTTTCTGCTAGAAGGAAGTGTCTCCAATCTACAAGTTCCTACCAGAAGGGTGTATCTCCAACCTATACATAAACCTGAAAGAATTAATGACTTGTCTGGCAAAAGGGGTTATTTCTAACCTACATATACTTGATAAAAGGACACATCTCCAATTTACAAATACTTGATAAAAGGACACATTTCCAATCTACATATACCTGGCAGAAAGGGGCATCTAATTTAACCTTTATGTTCCTGACACAAGAATGTATTTCGACTGATATGTGCCTGGCAGAAAGACATATCTTCAAGCTATCTGCGCTGGAAATACAAGTATGTTCTTTCTAATCGACCCATCTATATAATGCATGTGTAATGACATTGGATACGTGTCCTCGAGCACCCATACTGTACGCATTGCTAGTATTGGCAAAGCCCAGCATCTATCTTCTGTAATTGATTTTACCATTTCAGGGAGGACAAATTAAAGCCTAACGAGGTCACGGACGAGCTATTGGATATAGAAACATTGCCTGATTACAATTATTGTATTAATTCTTTTCACTCGCCTGCCCAGTGGGGTGTGTTATATCCAATCCGTACGATGCTAATTAAGTCATACAATCACAGCAGTGCAGTGTGTAAGACAATTAAATTAAGCTAATTAGTGTACGTGTAGATTGCACTCGGTACTAAGCAATTACATCATCTCTGTCATTTATAGGTCTGGGCCCCATATCAATCGCAACTTATTTGCGATTGATATTAATCTCAACTATGTACATAAAAGATAGGAGACTGCAAACTTGCGATTGATTGGAGGACTTAAGACGAGGCCCTGGATTGTAATGATTGACATTCAAAGAGCTTATTATTGCGATTCTTACATTTTAATATAGATTACATAGCAACGATTATCTTTATCGTTTCTATATTTCAGACCTTATGAAGTAACAATAGCTTGATTATTATCAGAGAAAAATGATTCATTAGTTTTTTGAAAATTCATTGGCTACAGGAACCACATGGTTCTCTATCTTTACTATGGGCAACATTAAGCAGCCTCCCTTAATACCCAAACCATTTAACAATTCTATCCAGTTTTAACAAAACATTAGCTTGCAATTAAAGTATATACCTGACCAATTTTTTACACTGATCATACAATTTCTTCCCATGTTGTTTCCTCATGCAGTCACTCATGCCCACCCTCATATGAACTCCTCCGTGTGGGCGTTTATCAGGTCCTGATCCTTTGCTCATGCTCTCAGGGATGATAGAAATCCCATAGCTCATCAGGTGTAAGGACATGTGGTGATCTGGGCCCCCGTCTCATAAGAGTTGCAACTGATCTAAATCAATTGCAAGTCCTCCAATCAATCGCAAGTTTGCACTTTCCTATCTCTTATGTACACAGTTGGGATTGGTGTCAATCGTAAATAAGTTGTGATTAACATCCAATATCCAACCTGATAGAGAATATCATTCTTCCTAAGTGTGCCTGCCCTAATATCAATGTTCCGCTAAAATTTCAAGCATTGGCCCTTCTATAGATATAAAAGAATCGTGCATTAATATATTAACTCTTGACATTATCCTGGTATTAAGTATATTATTATAATAAAATCTAAGGGAACATATAAAAGTTATTGAATTTCAAGGACTGCCAATAAAACACAAGTCTTACTGCACCTCTGTTTAAACCTACCTCTGTGTTAAATTCCACACATTTGATTACATATATATATATATATGGCAAACTTAAACGCTATGCAACATGCACAGTCAATAAGCAGCGGCGTAGCAAGGGTCCAGCTATTAAGGGGCCACTGGGATTATGGGGGAGGGTAGTCATTGGTCTTACTGAGTACATAACGTCCTTGTTTTCACGAAGTGACGGTAGTGAGGAAAATCGTCACGCAAAGTGAATGCAATTTTTTTTCACTACCGTCACTTCGTGAAAACAGTGACGATAAAATGTTAAGTGATATGTATACTATTAAGGGAGAAGGTGCAGGAAAGGACACTCTAATTTTCTTTTCTCATCCTTTTCCACTCTCTCCCTTTCTCTCATTTTCCTCTTTTATATATATGCTATTCGATTAGGAGGGCACTTGCCACCCCCCCCCACCCTCCCTCTGCCCCAACCTTGGCTACGCCACTGTCAATAAGTGTTCATGTCAATTGAATCACAGGTGTTATTCAACACCCCTCTAACCCTCCCCACCACTTAATCAATTTATCAACATGGAGGGATGAAGGCTTCACATTTCCATGCTGAAATGCAAGCATATACTTTCTGAATGCCCGATACATTTAGACACGAAGGATTGTACATATAGTAAGTAATACTTTTTAACAGGGAACCTACATCATTTCAACACAACTATCTTTGTAAAACTGTTGTTATGAATGATGTAGTTGTTTGCCCAGCAGAGGGGGCATTGTATAAAAAGGGGATATTTATGGTATTACTTAATGATGCTGTTAATATCCTCAAAGGCTTCATTCATATATGTGCAGGTCTGGACTAATTGGTTATCAGAAATCACATAAGAAAGAATCTTATTACATCAAACTATTGTTGTTCTCAGCTCCCATACCCCCTCCCTCCCCTCCCCTCCCCTTCCCCATCCCCAAAAGAAATCATAAATGTCACAAGGCAAGTCCATGGTAGTTTGTAGAAAGAAGTCTGAAAACTTTGTTAATATCATAGACAAATGACCATAATGCATATCAAAAGTATAATTTGTCTTCATATTTGCTCTGATCCATGCTGTAGTAGAACTATCAGCTTCACATTACCATTAGGTAACATCTATGATGCAGGAAGGAATGCTCCCCAAGGAGTGGAAAATGTGCATACATTGTGTTGCGGGTAAGCCTGAATCCGATGACCGGGGGGTAATAATGTGCTGCGCCTAGAAATAAAGTATTAGGCGCATTATAAATGTGAGCTATTATTATTATTATTAAATACCTTGGGTTTACCTAGATTATTGAACCATGATTCTTTTAACATGCGTAGCAAAGAACATGAATTCACCCCTAGGGTGATACATGTATGACACCCTACTCTAGAACACTTGCTTCCCGGCCCATCCACCCCCAAATCTTATTACAATATTTATGAAAGAAAAGCCCCAAATGCACAATTTGCCACACTTCCAGACTGTGCTCATACACATTTATTGCACATTTGATGTGATGTATTCATGCTCCATCAGAAGTTACACACCATGAACGCAAGCTAATTAAAACACAACATAGAGAGAGAGAGAGAGAGAGAGAGAAAGAGAGAAAGAGAGAGAGAGAAAGAGAGAGAGAGAGAAAAAGAGAGAAAGAGAGAGAGAGAAAGAGAGAGAGAGAGAAAGAGAGAGAGAGGGAGAGAGAGAAAGAAAGAGAGAGAGAGAGAAAGAGAGAGGGAGAGAAAGAGAGGAAGAGACAGAGAGAGAGAGAGGAAGAGAGGGGGTGAGGAGGTGAGGGCGTGAGGTGAGGGGGATGTAGCAACGTATGAAGCGGTACAACGCTTACATTCACCCTACTCATTGCTGACATCGTAACGCATGCACCGGTCTTGATTATAAACCATTTCCCAAGGTATCCTCTTGACGACGCAGCGTAGGCGACGCAAACTCTAGCATCAATCATCTACCCACCTCTAAGAGAACCTGCATCATTAAAGGGATAGATCACTCGTCCTGTATTCTATATTTTTTCTATTCTAATTTAAAGATTAATACAGTGAAACCTGTCTGTAAAGATCACCAAAGGGAGACAAGAAAAGTGGTCTTTGAAGGCAGGTGGTCTTTGTAGACAGGTGCCTATAGAACATGTTTCAATGAGAAACCATTTCAAGGGAAACAAAAAATGTGATCTTTGTAGACAGGTGGTCACTATAGCAGGTTTGACTGTAGCTGCACATATATCACATGTAATGGAAATCCACATCATAAAAGGGATAGATCACTTGTCCTGTATTCCATAAATTTTCTTTTTTTAATTTAAAGATTAAGAGCTGCAGATATATACCACATACAAAGAGAACCTGTATCTTTTAAGGGATAGATCACATTTATTATATGCAAAAATATATAATTTCATTTTATCACAATTTATATCTAAAATTTACAGATTAAGCCTCAATGATTACTTTTTTAAAAAAATAAATAAATCAGCCATACTATCGGTATATCCCTAAATAATTTGTTCTCTCTAGCAAAGATAAGTATAGAAGAATATGCCTACAATATACCTCACTTTTAAAAGTAATATCACTCTTAGTATATGAACAAAGTGATTTTTTAATGATTAAGTATAAATGATGGAGATTATAAATTTAACAGACGGGGGTCTGTATCTTTGGAAGGTTCATAGCCCTTACTGTATCTAAGAAGAAAAAAATTCTTCTCATAACCTTTAAAAAATAACACCTAAAACATAACAATAACATGCATCTTTTAAAGGGATGGATCAGAGTTATCCTGTAACCACAAAACATAAATATTCTACAAGTAGATTTCATATCTAATGAAGATAACATTTCAAACAGATTTTTGATATTTTAAAGGGATGGATTAATCTTAACATTCTGATAACTGCTTGATGTTTGAATAGTTCAAATTAAGATTGATCAAAAATATGCCTCAACCAAAATGGATTCAGAGATCAAATACATGATCTGGAGATGCATGGTTTAATCACCTCATTTTAATGTCATTTTAAAATTAAGAAATGTGATTTCTGAGCTTGTTTGACTTCATGTAAATTACAATATTCATGATTAAACCATACTTCTTTTTCTTGTGAGCATTTCACCTTGTACTTGGACATCATCAGCTGGTTAATAGACCTAAACAGTAGCTCAGAGCTAACATGAACTTGAACATGAAAACAAAAACATGGACAAATCCTGGTATATAGAAGCGATGAAGCCTGAAATTAGGCAATTTTCGTGAAAGTAGTATCTTTGCACATGCGAAAAAATGTTATTAGCCCCCTGAGCACGGTAGCAATTAGTTTCGAAAAATCAACTTGCCTCTTGCATCACCTATCAAAATGTGCAAATATGACAATGACATATTACGTAATCGGAACATGGTTTCTATGGGACATACAACAGGGAATTGAAATTGCCCTTAAGTCAGTTTTTTTTAAATAAATAGTTGCAATCGTGTCCATGATGAACGAGCCTAATTTGCTGCGATGGAAATCTTACATGCCCCAATTTCTCTTCCAAGGTGGCGGAAGGCCTGTCCTCATCAGCTCAAGATTGTCAAATAGCTCGCTATTTCTGATTTGGGTAAATAATCCAGAAGTTACAAATCGCGTTTTCATCAGCTCGAGACTTGACTTGAAACTTGAAACTCAAGCTCAAGAAATTAGCTCGAGATATTTTGCTCAAGGTTCGCGCATATAGTACGAGTCTTCGGGCTGGTAAAGACGCACCAGACAAATAGCGGGATATTTTGCAAACTAACCCAAGATATCTTGGGATGATTATCCCGATCAAATATCCCGCTAATTGCAACGTCAGGCTCATGAAGACGAAAATTAACTGGATAAGATGCGATCGGGATAGTTCAAATAGTGGGATATTTTGCAAACTCGAGCTGATGAAGACAGTTCTAGAGAGTAACCATTTTCTGGCCCTAGTCCATCCTCCCCTGATCCCACAAGACCGGTAGAAATGGGAGCGCTGGCATTACCCCCATTCCAGGGTCATAATTGTTTGATGACAATGATTAGACAGGGACTACGTGTCATGACTGCTAGGCATTCAAACACCTCCATTGAAGCGGCTTAATGACATACCAAAACGTACATCTGTTCACGACATGCGTTCACGCAGAAAGATTCCCCCCAGATGCTGACGGATCACTTACGTGGCCCTTCATTTCTTTCATGCGCATGAGAGAGAGCGACAGAGATAGGGGGTGGGTAGACCAAGAAAGAGAGAGAGAGAGAAAGAGAGAGAGAGAGAGAGAAAGAGAGAGAGAGACAGACAGACAGACAGAGAGACAGACAGATAAACAGAAGGGAGGGCAAGAGAGAAGGGGAGAGAAAGAGAGATGTGGGAGAGGTGGGAGAGGTGGGAGAGGTGGGAGGGAGGGGTGAGATAGATAGAGAGAGAGAGAAAGAGGTGGGGCTAAGAGAGATCTAGGATGAATGGGGGAATGAAATCTACATCACCCTGGTCCTTAAAAGAACAGTTCCATAGCATTGCTCCTTCAGAGAAAGAGAGGAATGAAACAGTTTCGTAGCTCGGCTTTTTTTGCAATATAGAAATAGTCATACTCGAGAAAAAGTCAGTTTGTTGACCTGAATTGACCTTTGACCTTGACTTTGTGAACTGAAATTCTACTCACATGATTGGGGATACTTGATAACTCTAAATCCAAGTTTCATTGAATAAGAACTTATACTTTCAAAATTATATTAAAAATTCAAAAACGTAACCTCGGTTAAATTTTTGATGTTGTTGACGCTGCCGCCGCCACCGCCGCCAGAAAAACGGCGCCTATGTCTCGCTTTTTGCTACGCAGGCAAGACAAAAATGATTTTCTTTAAATACCTTTTTTTGCTTGTTCTACTTTTTGTTTTTTTCAGACTAACCTGTACATTATTATGCTGGCTGTCCCCCCTAAAAAAAACTTAAAAAAACATTAATTTCCTTTCAAGAATGACATTTGCATAAAAAGATTTCAAGTACTTCATGTATTTACTTTTTTACTAGACCTCTTTTTTAAAAATGCTCACAAGCTTGAGCTTTGATCCCCTACCTATTCTGCACTGCTCAACAACATTTAATCTCTCAGGAGACAATGTCAAGAAAAAATACAGTGTGTACCGGAAGAAACGAAACCAAGAATTATTGATGTTTTATCATAACCTAATCACAATTAGAGTCAATAAATAACACATATTTGTAAAGCTTTGATCATGATGCATATTTCATGCATGAGTGATTAAAAACATTTTGAAGAAAGGGTACTTAAAAGTCATTCGGCGAACGGTATCTGAATTTCAAGGAGAAAAATCACATATCTAGAAAGTTCATTTTCTGCCCTTTCATATGGGATGCACTGTATAATGTAAAGGAAAAATAAACAGAGAGAATATATTATATTTGCTAAAGGCTCATACCCAATTTCCAGTATAAAGGTTTAGAGTCTTTCCTCCCTCTTCAACCCTGTAAGTAAACTCACACAGACTATATTGACATTACTTGGTAAAGCTCTACTTGAGCTAAATGGCAAAAATGATTTTTTTTTTTTTAATCAATGAACACAAACAAAGCTTGTTCTCTCTCTCTCTTTCTCTCTTTCTCTCTTTCTCTCTCTCTCTCTCTCTTTCTCTCACCCAGAGAAACCAAAAATAGTAATATTTCATAGTGAAGTTAAGTTTATAAGGTCTTGTGAACAAGTTTGCTTAAATAGTCATAGAAAATACATACTTTTGTTGATTAACATAACAAGAGTATTACTGTATTTGTACGGGATTTAGAGACATTGTTGACATAAGTAGTATACTAACCCAGATTATTAGTATTATTTATATATTCCTTCTTTATAATAGCATAATTTTTATAATTATTGTTTTTATATTTACATTGCATAAAATTATTGCATTAGCAATTCCTTTTATGAAAATGTGCATTTATTTTACTCTAGAATATGTACATCTACTTTGAGTCACACACCAGCATGAAAACTCTGTTTTAATGGCCACCCAGACATAAAGAGATATTCAGATGAAAATCAATGTAATGTTGGAATACATGCAGTATTTAGCATGTAGCCATAGTGAAACTCTTTGAAATTCATGAACCATCTAGATGCACAATGTGCTTGAAAGATGAAGATGAGTTGCTATGGAAACAGAAGTCGCATCGAGTGCTGCATCAAACATTGCGATTGTTAACAATTCTAAAACTATCTACCGGTAGATGAGATCATAATGAGCTAGTTATACAGTGACAGCTCAAGCATAATTCATAATGTGATTCCATTTAACAGCTTCTTTATCAGATACAAAATCACATCCATCTCTTTCTGTTCGTATGACAGTTTCAAAATGACTCAAAATGACTAAAAATGTGTATAGCATCAATCTTTGATAGATCCAATAAGCCAGTTCATAATTGCAGTCTAAGCATGAGTAGACAAAGGACATTGCAGATATTGGATACATGCTCATGAAAGTTATGGAATCATTATTCATTTATACACAAGCACTGCACTCCATGATGCACAGGTGGAAGTATTCTTTGAAAGGGGGAAACAAGGGCTATTTATGTAGCACCTCCATCGTTGTAGGAGTGATTATTTCAAAATGTGCAAAGTGGGACCTCTTCATGTTTTGAAGACCTGTGGATATTCAGGGTCATTTGGGAGATGTGCTAACCTGCTACTATTCTGCAATGTCCACTTTATAAGCTTCAGCTATAAGTTTCTTGCACACCTAAAATGAGGTTCAATTCAACAGAGATCCAAAAATATGTATTTTATGTATAACATTTAAGGTCCTGCCTTTATCACAGCTTCATGAATCAACATGGTTAGAAACAAATGCACATAGTGTTTCAATAATGTTTCAATCACAAAAAAGATATGACTATGTAAAAAAAAACAATCATATTTTTAACTCATAATCATTTTTTGCATTACACAAAAATGCAAGATGGGCATTAAGGTGTATGCTCTCACTTTTTTTCTTCATAATGCAATTCCCATGCTTATGAAAAGGATAATGTATACATCAGTATGTTGCACAGAGTGAAAACTTATGCTCGCATACTTCCTCATGACTTCAGGAATTAGAATAAGGATATATATTTTTAAACACTTACCAAATTTGACTTCTGACTGCTTTGCTGAAAGTGATAGATAAGTATTGCTTGGTCATTAATTTCATGATTCATTAAAACATAACATTTCAAATAATCTTCTGATATATCTTACAAGTATTGTATCAATCTTTTCTTTCTTTTTTTCTTATTCAAATAACATGCATTTTTTTCTTCTTCAAATAACATGCAGATATCTGCATTATGCAAAGAAAGCATTCCATGAAACTTCAGTCTCCTGAAATGCCTATAATTTGCATGAGACTTTTCTGCCATAGCAACAAATTAAATTTGCAACTATGGTAAGTGATGCTTCCCAATGTAATTTATTTAAACACAAGTTGCTCATTAAAAAAATGATTGTACAAGTTATTCCAACCTAGCAACAGCTAATCAACCCTCAGAATATTCTCACAGAACTCCTTTACATATTCTCAAAGAAATTTGTTGGAGGACTAAAAGGGGTTCACATATTTTAGTAGCTTGCAGGGAAAGTCCATATAATGCCTAAGATCATTTTGAGCAATGACACTTGACGTAAACATGTTGAATTACAAAATAAAACTGTAAGGTACATGTTATTCAGATTCCCATTCAGATTAATTTATTATTGCAAGTAGTAGTGCATAACATTAAAAACATGACAAAAATAAATTTTGTATACCGGTAAATACATTTAAATAATAATTAAACATTAATAACTTCAGAAATAACAATTTATGATTAATTTGACCTTTGTGATAATTGTCTGTTTTTTCTTGAAAACTGTAGGGCATGTCAAAAATTATGCTTTGTGTTGGATATCTGAATGAAATTTTGTGTCACTATGTTAAAAAAGATGAATTACCCCTCATTTGAATGTCTTAGGAATGATCTACGGTATATTACACTCTTGAACTTTGGTAGCATTGCACTTTTTTTTGTCTGTTCAGAGCCAGAAGGGCATTAACTCTGTATCAAAGTAAATGAGCTGACACCTTTCTGCCGCCAAACAATGATTTATTAAAAGTAAACTGAATGAAAACAGCCCACTGAGAGGTGCCCTCATGAAAATTCAGAACTACTAGGAAAGAGTTTTGTCTTTTAAAGCCGGACTGCACTACTTGCAGCTACTTGCGCCCTCTAAATAGCAAACAATGCCTAAGCGGTACCCTTTGGTCCCCCATGGTACCCTTTTTCTTATGTTAATTGAGAGCTGATTTGATGAAATAAACACCTGCCGGTGACCACGCAGGGAGGTCTAATCTATTCAGGCCAAACTAGTGCAGATAGGCTTTAAATGAATACAAGATTGTAACTAGCTGGACAATGTATGGAAAGGAAATTAGAACTTCATGCCAATTAATTGAAACCTTTTGACTTCTTTATCTGACCTTTCAATTGTAAGACCATTCAGGAGTGAACTGGAAATTGGAAATTTGAGCAGTCCTAAAAAAAGTGACCCTTTGTTTATGACTCCTCCAGCCCTTGCTAACACCTCGGTGTCTTTTTAATCAAATGACGCAAAATCGTTCAAAACCATTATTGATTTTGCCCATGAGCTTGTTTTTCCGTGAACAGAGAGAGAGGTTGATGAAATATATTCCTTGCCTTCACCTTCAAGGAGGAGGGAAAAAGACAATCGGTTCGACCAAGTTTTAATTTCCCTTGCTGGAATGAAACTAGACTCCTTTGCGCACCCCAAGACAGATGGACACCATTTGGCGCTGACGGACAGGACTCAACGGCAATCAAAGATCCCACGCAAATTAGGCCTGCCTTCATCAGCTCGAGATTGCCAAATAGCCTGCTATTTCTGATTTGGGAAATAGTCCCGAAGTTGACAAATTGAGTCTTCATCAGCTCGAGACTTGACCGTGAAACTTGAAACTCAAGCTCGAGAAATTAGCTCAAGATATTTTGCTCAGCGTTCGCGCATAGTGCGAGTCTTCGGGCTGGTTAAAACGCACCAGACAAATAG
This sequence comes from Strongylocentrotus droebachiensis, assembly GCA_035222895.1. NCBI lineage: Eukaryota > Metazoa > Echinodermata > Echinoidea > Camarodonta > Strongylocentrotidae > Strongylocentrotus > Strongylocentrotus droebachiensis. The sequence continues at coordinate 14,164 of JAVYIG010013371.1, forward strand.
CGGGAGATTTTGCAAACTAGCCCAAGATATCTTGGGATGATTATCTCGACCAAATTTCCTGCTAATTGAAACTTCGGGCTGATGAAGACACAAATTATCTGGATAATTTGCAATTGGGATAGTTCAAATAGCGGGATATTTGGAAAACATCGAGCTGATGAGGACAGGCCTATTGTCTACTTTGCCAACTGATGGATTCCCAATCACAGGCTCAAGTCATGATGGCCGGCAACGTGGGACCTGCTGACGGGATCGGGCAGCTTTCTCTCATATCAAGGCCTTGTCACCGAGAATAATCACTCAATTAAAGGGGCAATCGTGACCCCGTATCATATTACCCTCATCTTCTTAATGGGGAGATTGAGAGGGGTATATGAATATCTGAGACATTGGGGGTGTTAAATGCCAGTCTGCCTGAAACCTGTTTAAAGGAGGATTTAGAGAGGTTGGCAGGTTTCAGGAATAAAGAAAGGGGATTGCAATTCCCTCCCACTCAAAAATTTAAACCCCAGAACATTTAAGTTTAGGCTTAGAAACATTTAACATTTATAAATTGTAATGTTTCAGGGTATATTCAGAGTTCATAAAAAACATGCACACCTTTTTAAATTCATCAAGATTGATGTCTATAGCCACAATGATAACATAAAAAATATTGATTTTCTTGTATCCCTAAAAATTATCTTAAGGTGAAAGATGAAAGTGAGCTTTTCAAAATAATAATTGTTTTTATGTTCTTAATTAAACTGATATGAAATGCTGGAACGGATGGCTCAAGACTGAGGTACTTGGAGATCGAGACACTTAATATAAAATTCTGATATGGTCACTGTCATAAACTGACTGATCACTATTGATGATGATTTTTGTTTTAATGTCGCAATATCATATGTGAAATGAAAACATATATTAAAAAAATAAACACAAGACACTGGATATCCACACTTCAGTGGGGAGTCTAGGAAGCATACTAAAATGTTGGGAAATTATATCTTTCTGATGCTTCAGCCTAGTCTGTCTCCCACTCTAGTCATGGTGTTATGTCTGTCCATGACATTGAGATGCCCTGAGCCTGGAGTATATAAGCTTAAATCCTTAAAAAGGGAGAAATGGTGGAAATAGCCTACTTACTCAAGACTCAGCACAAAACTTTTTTCATAAATCAAGGCTAATTCCCCCCCCCCCCCCCCCCCTTAGGAGCATTAAGAGCTTAAGCTTTATCAAAGGGGCATTTAACACATATTGGGGAAGCGGGAACAGGGGTTGACAAGCAAATTAATCCGTGATTTTCTACATATCGTCCCTATTTTCACGAAGTGACGGTAGTGAGGAAAATCATCACGCAAACTGAATGCAATTTTTGTTCACTACCGTCAGTTCGTGAAAACAGCGACGATATATATATATATAAATGAACTGAACAACTTGTGAAGGATAAACATCCTGTATTCAAGGGTTGCAGGAAATGAAAGTCCTATTGCAGAAATTTATTCATATTTTTTAATGTAATTGTAAATCACCCACAGAAGATATAACAATGGAGTCCAGTTAGACACATACAGCACTGGGTTGTCATGTTTAGAAGAATACAAACCTCAAAGTCTAATAGGCCATTTTCATAATGTATTCAAATTCATACACGTTTCCCTAGCAACAAGCTATTCCATTCTTCACCTGCTATATATATCATCATATCACAATAACCAGAATACAAATTGCATACATTGGTTGTTGCTAGATGGGACAAAACATTATGGCTTGCCCTACCTAACAACAGGTAATATATGCAATTTGCATTTTGATGATTGAAATACAGGTGAATGAAATATTTTGTAATGAGGCACTTAACAAAGGTAGGTTATCAATTGACATAATATGAAAATGTCCTATTGCTCAAAGAGCTGCATTTGTATTTAGCTTGCCATGTATGAACATAGCTTTACAAATCTCATAGAAATCAATCCTAACTCCATTGGCCTACTACGACTGAGATCTGAAAATCAATTGCTGACCCAGAAATCCAAATAGCTGTAACATGAACTAGGTTACAAGACCAATCAAATTTACAAGGTGAAAAATCTACCTCCAACTGAGGAAGAAATAGAATCAATTGAATAAATATATAATATGTAATATGAATTATTATTAAAGGCAGGTGAGCAGTGTTAGCATGAATTTATTTTGTAATCCTATTATGAAATTAAAAGAAAATAAAATGTATTTGAGAGTGAGAAAAAGCACCTTATTTGCAGATCCAGGATTCCCTGGCCAAGAGGGCATATTCATAAACAGGTCATCAAAATTTGGGGTGTTTATTTTATTCCAAAGCTCTCTGTCAAGTGCCTTTCTGGTCTGAATTTAATGCAAGGGGGGTATTTTTCTTTCATACTTAAAAACATTATACTATAAACATAAAGAAGAATACATAAATATATTAATAATAATCTGTTTGTATACTACTTAATAAGTGAACAGTGTCTCTTAGTCCCTTACAATGGGTTTTAAAATATGGGGGGGGGGGGGGGCTACGCCTCAAATTTTGAAAAAACTTGGGATCCACCAAGTCTGTAACTGATTTCATACTATACTGGTATATGTAACCATACACATGGTTTATTTTCATCTCTCTAAATTGCTTCTTTTTGGGGTGGAGCGCAAACACTAATAGCATTTATAATTGTAGCGCTATAATTATAAATGCTTATTAGTAATTTTTTTAATACTAATAATCCTGATAATTTTCCACCCTTTTCCATCTCTTTGATATGGATTTCATAGTTGTACATTTCTGTGTACAATTCCGAAACAAAGATATACCCAATAGTGATTTGGGTCTTCAAATACAGGTGGCTGCTGGCACAGCTGTTTTAACTAAACAAACAAAAGTTACAATTTACTTCTTATCTTATTTCATGATGGGCAAAGTATCCTTTATGTGGATGAAATAGACATTATTTTCTCTGACAAGACAAATAATTGTGCTTTTAGATTTGTATATAGGCCTATATGACATCAGAGCACTTCATACATGTACATTGTCAAATAATGAAATAAAATATATTGTAAAGTGTATATCACACTACAATTTTGATTTTATTATAATTCTATTCCACTTTCATTCATTACATTATAAAATATGAATGCCCATTGGGAACAGATTGATATTTTCTAAATTTTTGCTGTTTGAATGACATCATTCATCACATTATTTATTTGTGTTATTAACTTATGGCCAGTAATTGTTTTCATCAATGTTAGTAACAAAAATAATACTAACGATGTGATAATGTAGGCCTGTACTGTATATAAATGCTGAATTTAATATTTTGAACATGGACATTTAAGCTAGTATTTCAATTATTTTTAGGTGGTATAACTATAAAGGACACTTTTAATCTTATTCTTAACATAAAATCTTGTACCAGTTCAGAACTTCAGATGATAACAGTATTCATACTAACATTATTATCTAATCATATTTTGTTTTATCATACCAAATCGGTATTGATTTATTCTTAAATGAATTTATTTTTGCTCGACTTGAAATCTTTACAAGCATTTAATCAGTGCATAATCATATTACAGAGTTACAAATCAAATATTTTGTTTGTAATGTAAATAGGTTTAATCATATACAGTAGGTTTGTATCATGTTTACAATATCAGGAAAGAGTATTTCACCTAAAGCTATATTGCCTGTTGTCCTTTGTGAAGATCGGCTACAGCGGGAACAAACTTGTTTATCATACAACGTAGGTCGTAAACTATGGATTTTTACAAAGGACTGAAGCGTCAAAAAGAAACAAGAAATGAAATCTTGATTTGATGTGAACTTACTAGCTATATGCTCTCAGATGGCCAAGCTCATTATAGCTTATATTTATGATTACAAAATGAGAAAGACTGAAAATAACATTTTAAGAGAGGCATCTGCGAAAAAATATTATCATAGCTGTTTTATGTCGCGGTGTATAAAATGATTACGAAAACAATGTAAGCGAGAACCATTTTCATAGCATCTCGCCTCCCAACCGAATCGGCGGTGGCGACTTTGCGCGTGTACACATACAATCCTTTCCAAATAACACACGTGCGACCGATAGCGGTAAGAAGAATATTCACCTGCCGCGCCGGTATTAAGAAAAAAGAAAGATTTCACATCAAATTTACCTCCAAACGGCGGGAGACTCGGGCTCTCCTCTTGGTCCACACGCTGAAAATCCTTGTTGGAAGGCCTTCCAGGCATATTGTTCCTTACTTTGAGCTCCAACTCCATATATTTTTACCTAAAACATCCGCTACGGTAAATTCTCATGACTACTCCTGAATATTTCACTGCACTGTGCCCATTGATAACGTCAATAATACAATACGAGTGAAGTTTACCGTCAGCGCTAGGAGCAGCAGACGTTTTGGTTTCCATGCACACACGTTCACTGTAAATGTAGTCTGCTACGTAAAAGATCACGAAGCAAATTTACATAGAGGTACACCTAGTGCTAAAGATAATACATACAGGCGCAACTGTGTTCGAGAGAAGTGATGAGAAGATAACTGATTCCACATAATCAGTATCATACTTGCCGGGTCTTGCCTCCGATATAAATGTAGGTCATCCCGCGAGGTCATGCTCTCGAATCGTGTATTATTTTTTTTGTTTTCTATTAAAAAAAAATCTACTTAAATCACAAATGTATTTGTTGCTGAAAATAGTCAAATTAAGTCAAATTATGCTTGAGCATACGCCTTTTGATCTATTTCATCGAAGGACATAATTTCATAAACTGACTGACAAATTTCTGCACAACCGAACGGAAGAGAAAAGTTCACTTAGATCAGGGAGATGTCATATCCTTGCTGAGATGAAGGGCACGTTTGGTTGTTTCATACATCCATCCATGTAAATAATGACTGTCGGTCCGTAATTGATGAGTACATCAATTTCATGATTTGACGAAGAGCAGCACAGACAGGCGCGTAGCCAGAGTTTGATGTTTGGGGGGGGGGGGGGGGCACATACATGTAATCGATCGAGGTAAAAAAAAAAGGGGTCTAAAAAATGCAACCGATCCTGGAAATTTAGGGGGGCACATGCCCCCCCCCCCCGTGCCCCCCCCCCCCCCCCCCCGTGGCTACGCGCCTGATCACAGGTCCGATTTCGGACTTAATGGCCCGAATTCACAAGAGGTTTGTCGACAAACCTAGGTTTATGTGCGTCATGACGCGTTTTGGCGCGTGTCAGACGAGAATTTTGGTCAGAAACGCATCGAAACGCGTCATAATATATGACGCAAATAAAATTAGGTTTGTCGACAAACCTCCTTTGTGGATTCGGGCCTATAAGCAGGCGCGTAGCCAGAGTCTGAGGTTTGGGGGGGGGCACATACATGTAATCGATCGAGGTAAAAAAAAGGGGTCTAAAAAAGTTCAACCGTGCCCCCCCCCCCCCCCCCCCCCCCCCCCCCCCTTGGCTACGCGCCTGCCTATAAGTAGCTCTCGGCACTTTTTCCCTCAGACACAAATGAACATAGCAGCTATTTGAAAGTTTTTAGGTCATCTTGAATGAAGACCTATATAAAAAAAAGAGTGTAGTCAGCAACGGCAACGAATATATCTGTTTACTAATGCATTTCAATGTATGCATGTTTCTCGCATGATAAACTCCGATTACCAACTATTCAATATAACGCCTGTATATTCAAATGTATGGATGTTTCTTTCCCGAGGATCTACAGTGACGAGTTATTCTATACTTGTTATTGATGAATAAAATAAAGCTGACTTGGAATCCATTCTGCATTCAACTTGTTGTTATGTCGGGCACGCCTCAGGCAAGTTTTCAGGTTGTCAAGTACAACCTTTGTTTAAAATTTATGCATGTGCTGCGGTCTATTCACCTCATATACATATTCTCTGTGGATGGAATAAGCAAAGGCCATGGTTTTTGGTCGTCTTTAGTCCACAAATCTTTCCATTTTTTCCCTCAATCGTTTGAAATAGATGTGTCATATTAAGACATACGGGGATGTGCCGCTCTAATAGGTCCCATTTTTTAAACAAAAAACATCACTAAACATGAGTCTGTTTGCCGTGTGATTGCATGGTGAATTGTGCAAAATGGGCCGATATTTCGAGAAAAATTCCCTAAAATGGGTACTTTTTTCTTGCAAAATGACCCTTAAAAATAGGAACGTGTTTCGAGGCTTGAGCGGCACACCCCTGTCCAAACCAAATCTGAGTACCCCTGGTGTTTTATCATCAAGACTGAGTTTCTTTATTCTTGAATTCTATTTATGATATTCAGATTCTACCTATAAACTGAAAGATATAAGGAGTAAATTTGGCTGAAAAATCTCCTCGTATTTGACCTTTCAAATCGTGGGAATGCCGTGAGGGACAGTCCGATCAAACTGGGGCATGATGCGAGAGCGGGGAACCAAAAATGGCGGTCAATTTTCAAACACATCATTGTTATTACGATCGATTCGGCGGCCATTTGCCATAGTTTACTTTCCAAACAAGTGGACCTACTTTCAAACCTGGCAGCATTGATTAGAGAATTCGATTTTCATATTTTTTCCGATTGCAAAATAGTTTGTTTTTAGTTTGTGTTCAAAGCTGAGGGATTGAGTAAATTCTAGGGCTGACGAATTTATGATCCTCGTTCAAGTTATCGATTTGACCTGCGTGTGATACGACAACAGTCTTAAAACATGTAAATTAGCATTTTATATTTGGGTTTTGGTTTTGTTTTGTGTTTAAATACATTTGGTTAATTTTTAAAATGATGTAAATGTACTACATTTACCAATTACCATCTTTCAATATCTGTGAATCCACGATGATAGATTTATAGTGGCGACTTTATGCCCACATAAACAAGTGTAAATATTGTCAAAATGTAAACTGATTAATTTGATTTAATTATAATTAGGATTTGATTAAGCCGTTGTCAGTGTATTTTATTCATTCATTTAACCAGTTATCATTCAAACATTTGGTGATGATACAAACTATTTCATGTCGAGCAATATATTTGATTGGAAAGTGTAAAATGTTAAATTTTATTTCGAACGTGTAGACGCTGGTCATAATTTTATCACTCTGAAATAATTGTATATATATCAGATCGTTTCTTTATTCCTCTCTGGTTTCTCTTTCTCGTTTGGTTGCGTTTCCATTCCTTCATATTTTTCTCTCCTTTCATTTCTTTTCCACACACCCTTCCCCCATCTCTCCCTAAAGCCTCTCTAGTGTTGGGATTTACAACAAATTTAATAGCAAAATTTCACCTTAATTGTATAATGATGTGAAAGAGGATGTTATTTAGCACAAATTTCCCCAAGGAAATTTTTCTAAATGTTTTTGAAGACCATTATCGATGCAAGAATACAAAATTGAGGTTTGCTGCATATACCAGTAAACCCAAATATGGCATTCAGTCATCAATATATTCGTCTTCAAACATGGTCGTTTTGAAAATCCTTGCAGAAGTGTGTGTTAAATGACATCCTCTTTTACATCATTGCAAAATTTAAGCAAATTTCGGGCTCCCAACACTTTAGAGGGGCTTTAGCATTTCCAATCTCTCTCCTCTGCTTTATCAGCACTCACCTCAAATTAATGCATAAACCTTCTTCTCTTCGCACAAGAATTGCATAGTTTCTCCTGTTAGAATTCTCTTTTATAATACTTACGAAGAAGTCATATACATGTGCTTGAGCAAATGGGAACATTTATAGACCAACATACTCTAGGTCTGAATTACAGAATTTTGGTCATATTTTCAGTTCTTCCATTTCATGACACTGATTCTCAACTCAATACTAATTTCAAGCCAGAAAATGTGTAGTCTCTCTCCTCTTTCAATCAACCATCCCTTTTCTCTCTCTCTTAATCACTGTTACTACATATTGTGCTTCATACCCATCTCAAACTTGCATTTCAACAGTAAATAAAAATTACACTTGATTTAGTTAACTCATTTTTTTAATAAATATATTGTCTTATACAAAGAACTCTTCATAATATCATCATACAATGATGACAAACATAATTCCAGGGCAATGAATTATTTGTATACGTCTGTTCATGATGGACTATAAGGTTGACAACGTAGAGCTCTAGTCGTGCCCTAAGATTGTGAGGTTTTGGAATGATAAACATGATGAGAAATTGACTCATTCTTGCAGAAAGTCAAACGTGTGGCATATCATTACTCATTGACATAAAAAGAAAGCTCATTAACTATATTTCACCTTTCTCCATAACTTAACCTTATCCTAAGAAGAAGGTTAAAATAAAACAAATAGATTTTGATTTAATGAAGGTATTTATGGCAAATGATGCAATACCATCAAAGTTCAAGATTAGTTTACAATATGATTTCTTTTGTTCACATTTGTGTACTTGTTGTTATTGTTGTATCTTGGAATAGAACATTACAGAATTCAAAGAAAAAGATGAATAGTTCTGAAATACTCAAAAAGAACCATGGGAAGAAAAAGAAAAGTGTCAGATCTGGTCTGTACTCTGTAGGAAATAGTATTTTTTTCAAGAGAAGATATAAAACACATAAGATCCTTCTTGAGAAGGTTGAACTCCCTCTCATGTGCCAAAGTCTGTTACTAGAGCCATTTTGTTTCCACCTAATGTCAGATGTTTAATACAAGAAAGGAAATCACAGCTCATTTACAGAGATTTAAGACTCTCTTTAGATACAACCTATAACATAATACAGATGGTCAAATCCAGTACCAGATTGTTCCATCTTTTGCCTCCATGGCCTTGCATATAATTGTCAATGTTCAATCCCTTCTTGAAATCTTGGCATTCAGGACTTTAGTCTCGACTGTCTTTGGTCTGAAGCAATGCAAAGCCATCGATTAACTCCAGATATTCCAATCTAGCCCCTTCATGGCCTTGCGTACCGACTCCTTTCTTGGCGTCTTCAAAAAACCCAACAGTCCCCACTGTCTTTCTTGGGCAAGAGTGTACACTCTAGGTGTTTCCATCTTCGGGCCTTTACGACCTTGCTTTCACTTTACTTCCTTCTTGGTATCTTAAGTTTCAGTCCCCGCTATCCTTGGTCTGCATGAGTGTGTAGCCATTGACGAACTGTTCTACCTGCTCACCTTCCAGTGTCTTCATGGCTTTCCAGTGTAGTTGCATGGCCTTGCCTTGGCTCCCCTCGGGATGGGTGATCTCATGACGGATGTAAGCCAACCAAAGACCTGCAAGCAGGGGATGATAAAGATCAGAAATTGTTTTTACTTGACATCAATAGCATTTTAATTTTCAAGACAACCACATATCAGAAGCTGCTTGTAAGTGTCGGCTTGCATGGTGATGTAGATATACAGTGCAACCGCAAACCTACTGTACACATATCAGAAGTATTTCACTGATGTCATCATGGTGAATCAAGCCCCATCTAAGCAGAGTTAAAATAACTATTTTGTTTCCTAGATTTGTTAAACTTGTTGGGATGATATTCATATACAGAGAGCATACTGACTAACTTCTCAAATACAATTTGACAAAGTTACTCCTTGCTACAATAAGTCATATTTAAAAAATGACTGACAAATTTTTGTCCGAGTCCGAACAGAAATCCGGACAAACTGCTCTTCCAGGCACGGGCGAGCGTCTGCCTGCAGTGTAATTGTCAAACGTGCGAGTACTCGAAAAACTACTCTATGACCCTATCTCTGCAAGTCTTTCTAGCAGACTTCATGGACCTTTAAGCAGGTTCTATGGGTTGCCTCACACGCCAATCAATCACATAGAATCTGATGACCAGCAAACGGTAAGACAATCCTAGATTCAATGTAGCATCCATCCCTTGATGGACTAACCAATCAAAATGGTCGCCCAATTACACATAGGATGCTAACTCTAAGTACACAAGATAGGTATAGATCAATTATGAACAAGAATCAGTCCGGGATAGTAGAGTTTTGTTGCAGAGGGCGCTGCACAAAATAATCTTCAGTGTTTCCCCCACATGACCAAGGCATCTATGCTTTCCACTACTTTTCAAATACCAGCCCAAAACAATATGAAAGAATGAAGAGCCGTTGGCTAACCTGGTGAAGTCTCGCCAAACTCCCTCAGAGCATCGTCATATGCCTCCGAGATCCTCTTTGCTTTGGGAGTGGGCTGGATAACAAGAAATGAAACATTAAAGATGAATTCTGTAGGTGCATAATAAATGGACGAGTCTTCCCTCCCCCCTCTCTCTCTTTCTCAAACAAGAGAAGAGATGGGGATAGTACGGAGAGAGCAGAAGTGTACAGAGATGAGGGACGAGGAATAGAAATAATGAAAAGGTGCGAAGAGGGGTGTAGAGGTATAGGGTAAGGATACAGACATGAAATAGAGAGAAAATATGGAGTAGAGGTAGGAGAGAGAGTATAGGAGAGAAAGAGGGAGCGAGGGGAGGGAGAGAGAAAGAGGGGGAGAGAGAAAGAGAAAGAGGGAGAGAGAGAAAGAGGGAGAAAGAAGGGGAGGGAGAGAGAGAGAGAAGGGGAGGGAGGGAGAGAGAGAGAGAAGGGGAGGGAGGGAGAGAGAAGGGGAGGGAGGGAGAGAGAGAGGGGGAGAGAGGAGGAAAGAGAGTGATAGAGAGAGAAACAAAGAGAAAATTGGAAAAGAAAATGTGAAAAAATATACGAAGAATGGAAATGTGATAGATGGGAGTAGAGAATACGAGTGTCAATGACGATTTATCAGGTGATTGCCATACTAAATGACATCCCTAAAAAGACAATAAATCTACAACATTATTAGAGCTTGGGAAATCAGGAACTTGTTCAGATTTGTACTGGCTTAATGCATGATGCATGTAAGATGGTTATCAGCATATATCGATAAGATGGGGAAAAAAGTTAAATCATCACCACAAGTTCCAAAATCTCCATGCTTACTATCATCATTGCTTGCTACATAATTGACAATCCTGATCAATACTTCATCTTAGGCTACTTCGTCCTATAGGTGAATTAGACAATTCAGATTCGAAATACTTTGATAAGATATCTGCAAAACTAGCACTCAAAGATTCAAAATCTGAAAATCAATATGAAAATAGAAATTGTTGCATTTATGTCAAGACAAAAAATTTCCTCAATGACTTTTCTTCTAATTTATCTCTTGTAAACTACATCAGTGCTCCATGGAATGCAACTTATGCAAGCCAGCTTTGAATTGGATTGAAAAAAGGAGAGAGAAAAGTTTGAGCATCATTCTTACCTGTGCTTCCTCCAATGCGATGTATTTATCAAAGAATTCTTCACCGAGAGGCTTCTCTGTAGCCATCCTACAGAGATCATACCAAAAAAAGAAGCAATTTTGCAGTTAAAAAACAATTCAGGTCAAAATACAGTCGATGAGGGACCTTTCTGCCAATCAACCAATACTTTTTAGGTACAAACAAACATTTTCACATGGTTTTGAAAGTAGTTGAATTGGAATTCTTCTCAGCTTGTATTGATCGAAACATTACGGAAAGCTACAGGGAAAACAATGAAAAGTTCTGCATGGGAAAAACATTGATCAGTTTTAGATTGGAATATGAATTACATTTGTACTTGATAAGAAAATATAACTCACATCAATGATATAAAAATTAGAGTAATTTTGTTAGAGAAATAAAATACCATTCTTGCTATTCCGTTACCAATTTTGCTAATTTTTGGTCACAAATATTTAAATAGTACCTTCAACAACCATAGAGTGAGTAAGGTCCACTAGTGACACATTTGCCACGGTAAAAGGAATTTTGTCCACAACATAACCACACACATACAACAAAGAGCAAATAAACCAAATGTCCACTTAATTTCAAAACCAAATCTATCATTCATTTGTGATTACAAGGACCAGTGTCAGACAAATAAAGTACCGTGTTAAACCATTTCAGCATTGATTGCTAAGATGAGGGAAAAATAATGTCATCATTCACAGGTCCTCAAGTTTGTAATATTTTTGTAATGTTTACTGGTGATATGGGGAAGGAGGGGGTGTATTATATTTCTTTGAATTGTCGTAAAGAAAAACATACTTGCATGGTTACATGAAACCAAATTGCATTTGAATTGCTGCCATTTTTACAAATTCAACATAAATAAGAACTTTGTGACCCTCTCATGTTACTCTTTGGTCCCACATGTGTACATCTGTGTCTGATGTTTCAGAATATCTTCTTTTGTTTACATTATCACCATTTAAAGAGAGGATGCCATCAACTACAACATCAATAATAAAAATCAACTTCTACATAATTTTCTTTTAATATGTTATAACAATGCACATACTATTATACTCCATATTCAAATTCTTTAAATAAAAAGAAAGAAGAAATATGATTTTCTGAAATATTACCTCTTATAAAGCTTCCTTGCTTTTCCCATTCCTTTGACAAGAGCTGTCCATTCGAGGTAGCGGCTCTTTAACGGCAGAGCGATGACACGATGCTCTTTCAATCCACACTGCATGAGAGAAATATCAATAACTACCATGAACACATCCGATTATAAATTACCATGTTACAGAGACATTGTCTCATCGATGTAAAAATGAATAAAAAAAAATCAAGCTTTACTTTTCTATTCCCTGTAAATACACACAAAACTTCAATTAGAAAATGTGTTTGTGCCAGCAAACATCTGCATACTTACAATGCAAACTCCTTGACAATTTGAATTTCTTTATAATTTGATATAAGTAATAACATCTACATTTGCACAAGATTTATAAATCATCACATTTTATTATGCAAGTAAGCAAGTAAGAATTGCATAATTTTTGGGAAATAAAACCTGTTTAAATTTCCTTCAAGCTCGATGTTTAGTTAACTTTAATAAAATATGGAGAGGGTAAATAAAATTGCCTTATTCATGTAGGAAAAAGAATGTAACTTTACTCAGACAATTAAAAGTACCGTGTATTTCCAGTTTCATCATGAACGTATCAGATGAGGGAAATTTGTGTCATCATAGTAAAGTCCATCAGTGTGCATAGAGAATATATGTGTGAAAACTCTACCTTTGCTTGTTCACCTTTGAACAGATTTTCTATAATTTTCTATAATTTTTCTATTCCCAACTTTTGATGTAGTTTCAAAGTAGTGAAGTATTTCTCACATTTTTAAAAGACCTCTTTCTGTCAATCTCTAAGAGAGAGGGGGAATAGTTGGGATAATGGAAAGAGAGAGAGAGAGAGAGAGAGAGAGAAGGGGGGGGGGGGGTCAGAGATAAAATAGCATGCAAGGGCAACCACAAAACTCACCTCAAATAGATTCTGTATCATTTCAGTATCATTAGTCAAGCACCACTCCAGACCAATATTCCAAATGTCGAGGGCATTCTACAACGTAAAAACAAAAGAAAATCTTGTTGAAATAGTTGCCTGTTGTACATTTATTAAAGAAAATGGAATAACATTTGTCTCATTGTTTTACAATTTCAGTCAGTGTTTATCAAACTCCATACTGTATGGTTCCTTTCATGTTTTCAATAAAAGACCATGGTTTGTAAGGGAGAGGATTCTTAACCCATTGATCACTGAATTATCTTATTCCCATCAGTTTCTTCCAGGAAGAATCCGGCTCTTGTAAGCGAAGGGTTAACATATAGTTTTAACGCCAAAGCATGTTTTTCAAAGTCACTATGAAGTAAAAACGAACAAGAGGAATTACCTGTTGTTCATTACTTTGCATATATGAAATTTTTACAAAGCTGTAAGGTAGGAATCCCGCTTCACTCTTTTTCTTCTTCAATAAGTGATTTCTGCACTGTATACTACCGACCCCTCATATATTTCAAGTCAAATGAGTACATCAAAATTTTGAAGAGAAAAGGCTGATTAATTTAGCTCCTTAAAAGGAAAAACATCTTCCTGATTGGTACATTGATTGCCCGTCGGCCAGCTTTTGTCACGACTGACACGACAGTAGGTGTACATATGTAGCTCTAGCACCCTTGTACACTTGAAATCATCAACAATGTCGTACAGGAACTAAGGTGGTCAGGAACTAAGGTGGTCAGAAACTTGTTCAGATTTGTACTGGCTTAATGCATGATGCATGTAAGATGGTAATCAGCATATATCGATAAGATGGGGAAAAAAGTTAAATCATCACCACAAGATCTGACCAGCCTCTCAAACTTTTGAATGAGTTCCTCTAAAATCTACACTTCACTGGTAATTTTGTGATGAGAAATTACATTTCCATAGCATCTCAGAAAAAGTACTAAGTAAGCCTATGACCAACTCAGTTATTACAAGAACATAAAGAGTAACCTGATCACATGGAAGAAATAAGAGAATGTAGAACACTGTTTAATAAGTGCATATCCATGTTGATGCTTTTCATTGTGGGTGGTTTTCAGCAAACTTTTGTTGCACTATGATTGTTGAACAACTCCAATTTACATTTGAAGTTTCATATCCAATATCATTATTGTGTATATTTTGTAATACAGAGACCACCCAGTTACCGTCGGCAATGGATTTAGAGTAGCTGTGGGTTTAAAGTAGCCATAGTATTAGTGTAGGAGAGTACGATACATACCTTTGATTTGACATGGGAGATAGCCAGGTCAAACGTCTCTCTGACCTTTAACCTATGACCCTCTTCATCTCCGTCTGAAAAAGATGAAACAATGTGAAGACGACTTGTTTAAAGGGCGACGATATCCCAACAATTTTTTTGAAGCATAGTCTTATCCAGTTAGAACATTAAATTGACTAATAGGCCCGTTTAGTGATATTCCAAACTTCTTTATCTTTAGTTGTCTTACACAAGATAGGAGATCCTTGGACAACATAAACGTATGAATAAAGATTAAACAAATGAGATGAATAAAGATTAAAGTATTAAACAAATGAGATAAATTGTCATGATGCTAGAGGATGGGACCAGGGCATAGTTTGACCCCTGGCACCGAAGGTTCATCACGTTTATCTTCCTCCTGGTTGCATTCATCTCACAAACATGGTGGGAGTTTGGAGATGCCAAGAAAAGGAGGTTCTTAGATTATCCATAATAGGCCATTTTCATAATATAACCAAAATTAAATGCATATGTGTTTGTGAAGTGTGAACATTAGTTGATGCTAGGTAGGACAAACGTAATACTGGCTTGCCCTACCTACCAACACGCAATGTATGTTTTTTGCATTCTGACTATTGAAATATAATGAATTTATTATTTGTAACGGGTGAATGAATAATTTGTTTCGAGGCACCCAATTATAAATTTGGTTATTACGAAAATGTCCTACCATATTAATAATTGACAAGACAAAGTGGCAACTACAATTCCTAATGCCAAAGAGAAAATACATGTGCATACAATATAAAAGGATGTTTAAATTAATTCTCATCTTCAGTCTACTTTAACACTAGACCCGATTATTAATTTCAATTAAACTAGAAATTTCACAAGAACACCCCACATAATCTCACAAGAACACCCCACTTAATCTCACAGGAACACCCCATTCAATCTCACAGGTAAGCATGGCTTTGTGCAATACAGAGGACCTTGCATTCAATTTTACTCTTTTTTGTCCAATATAACCATCTCTCACCTTTTCCTCCGGTCGTTATGACCAAGATTAACCTCTTGATCCACAGGGCTAGTGACCTCTGATGAACTTCAGTTGACCTCAAACTGACCTCCAGTGCCCTTTCATCCAAATCCAGCACCCTCAACACCTCCACCTGGGTCAGATAAGCAAGAAAAGGAAAGGAATACAGGTTAACTTCCAAGCAAGTTATCACAGTATTAAGCAGTTTACATTATTATTTTACACATACTGATTTTGCAGAGTGAAGACAATATATGTATATATTGTTGAATTTGTAATTAGCTTTAATAATAATATGTCCATCTATATAGTGCAGCTACTATACGAATACAATCTACTGTGCTAATACAAAGTACCACATTATTACCCCGGCTGTATCTGAGCCGCCATCAGACCTGCCAACCTCTGCAGTTCAAAAACTGTATTCTTTAATCCCAAAAGTTGTATTTTGCTGACAAAAGTTGTATTCTTAAAAATAAACATGGACTGTTACGCGGATCAATGCCACTTACAGTTCCTACATACAGGAAGAATTTTTTTTATGGATCATTGGTTGAATATGCATGATTTCGTCACGACTGGTGTGTTCGATGAACCAATGAACATCCCCAAATTGCCGATGTGAGATGCTTTATAGGACAGAATGGGCATTTTGCCATTGAAAATGGCACACACACACACAAAATACCAACAACAAAAATTATTTAAAAAAAAAAAAAAAAAAAAAAAAAAAATCATATTTTATTGAGGAAAATCGTACTGTCGTATTTGCTACTAAAAATCGTACTAAATACGACTAAATCGTACTGGTTGGCAGGTCTGCGCCATGATTAGGCGCTAAAGTATTCAAGGAATTTCTTCCCACCGGGTACCCAATAAATTTGAATTAAAATCTAATTTGATTGAATCATATCACTTGCTCTAATGGTGATCTTGATTGAGGGTACCCTACATTAGGTATGACATGCTTTTAGTCTGAGTCTCATTCAGATTTGTACTGGCTTAATTTCACATGGTTATCAGCATATATCGATAAGCTGGGGAAAAAAGATAAAATCATCATCATGAGTCTCAACTAATAAAGTGCATGTATAACTTTAACTTCAGTGCCACTCTTTGACAGACGGGTGGCTTCCAAGATGCTATCCTTGAGGGCTGTACCATGTGCTTTACTTGCTCTAAATGTAATGTTTAACACAAGCCAAATTCTGACTTGCTTCCCGACACCAAATAGTATACCCTACCCTAATACCGCCCCCACACCCAACTAGACATACACCAAACTGACTGTAGACCGAACAAATAGTTGCACTATCCTGAATCGCCAAGAATCGGTTGGGTTAACGTTGGTTTGTGGTCGGGTTTATCGTTTATTTGTTCATATATTTGGAGATTTGGTTGGTAACGTATGGGACTAAGTAGCTAGGACTTGAACTTGATGTCAATGCACAATGACTATATTTTCAGAACTCACCCATTTCTTGTACATGTCTTCTGTTGGGCTGTTCTTCTTCTCTGCTGATTCAAACACTGCCAAAGTCTTTTCTGCTCTCTACATAGGAAAATTGATTGAAATATATATTTCTTCATGAATTATTATACAGACAAATTAAATTTACACATTATATCTACGTGGTAACTTATATTCATAACTAAGATGAAAAGTAACACTTTCTTTTAATTTATATTGGAGCACCATTTTCCAAAGAAAATTTCCCACAAGTAGAAAGCTGCATCTCAGAAGAAAAAGAGTCTGGACTTATATAAAGATTCATTCATTTCACTCTCAATACAAAGGTCAAGGGTTCTTATCCTAGTCAAGCACTAACATCATTTGGCAAGACAATAATACACATTTGCCTCTCTCCACCCAGCTGCAATTGGGTACCTGGCAATTACTGGGGTGGTAATAATCGCAGGACCCTCAGGAAGAAAAGCATGCAATACTGACTGGGCTTCCTTGGGTAAACAAAGTTATCAATATTATTTACAAACCAAAATGACTCTATGACCCCATCGTCTTTCTAGTAGACTTCATGGAGATGTTTGCAGGTTCTATGGGTTGCCTCACACACCAATCAATCACATAGAATCTGATGACCAGCAAACGGCAAGACAATCCTAAATTCAATGTAGCATCCATCCCTTGATGGACTAACCAATCAAAATGGTCGCCCAATTACACATAGGATGCTATCTGTACGTACCCAGGTTTTTTCCAAGGTATACATGAATTATGAACAATAAACAGTAGGCCTGAGTCGGTACGGTCGATCACACCGGGACCCGACCGTTGCCGTCGGGTCCCGGTTTCGTTTTTTGAGAACCGACGCTCCGAAAAAAATAATGAAATATGTAAGAAATTGCAGTTTTGCACACCACTAAAATCAATCCACCTTAAAACTTAAGTATTTAATTGTTACCAATCATATTCTAGCTCATCCTGAATCAATCCGAACTGCTGATATAAATATGGGTTGCAAAGCAGTTCGCCCCATCGGGTTGTTGTTGCCAGCTGCTAGCTAGCTACTGTACTGGCCGGGTCTCTCGGCAGGATTAATAAATCAGGTTGAAAGAAACATTAATGTTTGAATAATAAAACGGCTTTCTAAAAATACTTCTTTACAACATACCGATCGAACAATTTTTAAAAGACAAAATAGATATTTTTTCTTTGATTTTAAACACCGCATGCTTCTTTTAAAAACTGAAAATTACTTGGTAATCACAAGAAGTTTCGATACGGATAGTTGTTGCAAGGCAAGTTCAGACTAGTCTCGGAAAAATGCGCAGTGCACCTCGTTAACTGTAATGCGTGCCCAAACGAAACCAAACAATGACGTGATCGTAACGAGAAAAAAATCATTACAAACTACGAGAGCACAATTGGAAAGACAACTACTCAAAATTATCGTAAGCAGATACATAACTTGGAGGAAGAATACAATAGTTGTCCAGGAAAAGCCACAGAAATAGTGATAATCGAGGAGAAACTGGGTACATTTTTATCGCAAGGGGCCTGCTGCAAATACTCGAATCCTTTGTTATACTGCTTTTTACCGTAGAGGGCGGTATTTGGTTTCTAGCCTCGTGTTCAATTTAAACACGTGTAGTTCGAGTATTTGCAGGAGGCCCATTCAGATAATGATTGTACCTATAGTAACTCCTTAAATATCACTATTTCTGTGGCTTTTCTTGGACAACTATTGTATTCTTCCTCCAAGTTATGTATCTGCTTACGATAATTTTGAGTAGTTGTCTTTCCAATTGTGCTCTCGTAGTTTGTAATGATTTTTTTCTCGTTACGATCACGTCATTGCTTGGTTTCGTTTGGGCACGCATTATACAGCTAACGAGGTGCAGTGCGCATTTTTCCGAGACTAGTCTGAACTTCCCTTGCAACAGTTATCCGTATCGAAACTTCTTGTGATTACCAAGTAATTTTCAGCTTTTAAAAAAAAAGCATGCGATGTTTAAAATAAGAGATAAATATTTATTTTGTCTTTAAAAAATTATTTGATCGGTATATTGTCAAGAAGAATTTTTTAGAAAGCCGTTTTATTATTCTAACATTCATATTTTTTGACCCGATTTATTCAACCTGCATGAATCAAAATGGCTGCTCGAATGTTGTCTTTCCATTTTTGCTCCAGTTTTTTTACTTTTAGAGGCACGATAATGGCACTAAAAATCGCCAATCATGGATGAAAAAAATGTCAAGTGGGAAAATATACCGATCTGAGGCGAGGTATGCATGTGTTGATTTATTTGATTGATAAAAAGGTCACTTTTAAGGGACATACTGATGATATGCGCTTTTTATAGAGGCAAGTGACAAATCCTGCGAGCTGATTTCGGGACACCGGGTCCCGATCGGTGCAAGGCCGTCGGGACCCGGTTTATGAAAATCCCGACATGACTCAGGCCTAATAAACAGTCATGAGTGTTTTCCTTCAAAAATGATACTCAATCGTAATCATGTTAAACAATGGAACAGACAAATCTTCAGCAATAACAATAATAATTTGTTCTTATTAAGTGCTTTTATTTGAAGCTAGAACATATACCACTTAGCAGTAAACATAGTAATTATTACTTTACGGGGGTAAATGCAGAGCTTAATTTTTCCTTCACATAGAGAGGGGCAGTACTATTCATTACTTGACAAATTATGTATGATAAATTACCCTGCTGTTGAGGTCATCTGAACCATCTAGTTCAAGTCGTTCTAGGCAAGTATCAGCATAGTGAGACCATATATCAACGCCAGAGACCTTCTCCAATGCTTGGTCAAAGATGCTATGACAGTGTACCTCGGACAACCACACCTCATCTTCAGTACCTGTAGTGATGAAAGATAGGAAAATGACAATTCGCATTCCAAATACATTTCATACTGCTTGCCATGGGTGGAATCTTACATAATACCTCAACCTTTTACAGAACTCGGCACCTTTCAAAGAATTAACTTGCTAGCATGACATGTATCATCTAGCATCCTTCACACTTTATAACTAAAGCCTCGGTCACAAATGCCATTACGAACTGCTACGAACGATTTTCATTAACAATTGAAAAACAGGGAGATTTGTACGTAGCTTTACAAGTAATGATTAATCATGCAACACCCTCTACAAATCAATGTGACACCAGTATTGAAATAAAACATTTTTCAAATACAATTCAATACAACACCCTGTTTTTTTGTTATTGCTAGTGCATAATTGAACAATAACCATAATAGACTAATTCTCCCTCTCCACTGCAAGAACGTTTTAGGGGTGAAGAGGTGCACTCAGAGAGAACTCATTCAGATATGTACTGGCTTAATTTCACATGGTTATCAGCATATATCGATAAGCTGGGGAAAAAAGATAGAAATCATCATTATGAGTCTTGTATTCTGGACTGCACGCATCATCCAAACTCTAACTAGACTACTAATTTGATGCCGACAGCATTCAAGGAATTCCTTCCTACCAGGTACCCCACTCAACACCTTTGTGGAGAGAAGCAACAGGTACATCGGAGAGGAACTAAAGCCGTCGGCCGTCTGGTTGCCTTCTTACAAGCATTTATGCTTTCTTAGCAGTCGGGTAAAATAACCACTACCACCACATGTCATAGGATGCAAGTGCAGAGGATCAAACCCCCGATTTTTAAATCTCTCTGACTGTGACACCTCTTATGTTTTATGTGTCATCTTATATCAAAATCATGTACAGTCAAACCTGCTTTAGTGACCACCTGTCTACAACAAGCACACTTTTTGTTTTCCTTGAAAATGGTTTCTCATAGAAACATGTACTAAAGGAACCTGTCTACAAAGACCACTTTTTGTGTTTCCGTTGGGCGGTCGCTGTAGACAGGTTTGACTGTAGTTTCCAAAGGATTGACCCATTGTCTACCAAATCACTTTGATACGATTTAACACGGAACTACCGTGTTCCCGTAGGCAAGGGGTCAAGAGTGAATATCTTCTAAATTTCTCACCTGATGCTACTAGATGTCTCCTAGCCAGAGCTTTCCATGTTAGATCATTGTCTGGGTGGTCACGTTGAAGACTGACATAGAAAAAAAGAGAAGATTTAATAAAAATGTGAGCAAGAAAATCAAGAGTACATACTTAAGTGTTATTTCCTGACATACAATTAACTAAATTATTCATAGCCCTTGTAAGTTCGATTTTGTGTTGTTGTTGATTTTTTTTTTAGTGTTTTTTTTTCGTAACTCAAGGATGTTAAGTAAAAAGGTTGAAAAAGGCCTTTTGCTCACTGTAACAGGGGTCTTAGATCAGGGAGGTGTTCCACAAAACTTGTCATCAGTGAAAAATGACAGTTATTGTTATAAGCTACTAAAATCCTTGATTTTGATTGGTTATCAGCAGATTTATCATTGAAAAAAGGCTTTGTGAATCAGGTCCCAGATACAGATTGACTGGGTCTGAAACTGGACCATCATATCATTACGAGCAGCCGCAAGGACTCGGCTGAATAAAGTACAGTCAAACCTGTCTATAAAGACCGCCACAGGTTCTACAATACACATTTCTCTCTCATGGGAGACAAAATGCATGGCCACTGTAGACAGGTGGTCTTTATAGAGAGAGGTGGTCGCTAATGCAGGTTTGACTGTATACGTCAGAGCAGCGCATACTTACTCCTCATAGATGGCATCCACTAGCTGAGAGGTGAAGTCAAAACATCGGACGACAGGAATAAACGACAGTCTGAATCCAATATCATCTAGATAGAGGGAAAATAAACAGACATGTAAGGATACTTATAATACAAACGAGAGATAAAGAGAGAGGGAGAGAGAGAGAGGTGTGTGAATCTTGGAAGAACTTGTTCAGATTTGTACTGGCTTAATTTCACATGGTTATCAGCATATATTGATAAGCTGGGGAAAAAAGATAAAATCATCACCACAAGTTCCTCAAACATCAAAAGTGATGAAAAGTACTTTACTGTACAATTTATGAATTTCTGACAAACGCTATCCCTTCATAATTGTTAACTTTTCATATACCAAGATAGGGATATAATTTATTCATATGGAGAGTCATAATCAACACAGCACTACGTAACACAACCGCAAGACTCCTTATACATACTGTAACTGCACAATTTCTTCTGAAAAAGAAGTTTAATTCATATGTTGTTCATATGGATAAGCAGGACACAAGTTCAGTGGTGCAAACAATAGCTAGTGAACTGAATCTGTACCTTTCCTAATGTGAATGTACTTATACTTGACGGGCGAAATCAATCATGTGCAATTACTGATACACAGTGAAACCTGTCTATAAAGACCACCCAAAGGAGACAAGAACAGTGGTCTTTTTAGGCAGGTGGTCTTTATGTACAGGTTCCTTTAGTAGATGTTTCAATGAGAAACCATTTTCAAGGAAAACAAAAAATGTGGTCTTTGTAGACAGGTGGTCGCTAAAGCAGGTTTGACTGTACCTTCCTAGAACCTCAGAAATTTCCTAAGGGGGCACACATTTTTCAACATAAAATTTGAAACGAAAACTTGGGGCAAGAAGACAGAATGGGGGGAAGGGGAGGCTCACTCACCCGGTATTTCTTTGATAGCAGTGCTGTATACACGCCTGGCCAGTTCTCCCCTCATGAGGGCGTCCTCCAATTCAGACTCCTCAGGTTCAACCATGGTTTGCTTCAGTAGTGACATTCTTTTCCTAAGCTGAAAAGAAATCAACAGAGATACCAGTTACTGTATAAGCAGTTATTTTCGCAGGGGTGGTATTTTTAGCGAATTTCGCAAATCACTCATTATTCACAAAGTGGCACAAATCAATAGTATCAAAAACGCCACATTAGAGAGGCTTTTTTAATGAACATATTAGACTGCCATCTCCTGCAGTTGGAACAAGAATTCCTGTCACATTTTGGGAGTTTTATTTAATTTTAAAATAAAAAGAGACTTTTTACAAAAGGATAAAGAACTATTGCTTTGTGACTTAGATATATTTTATTACTCTTTATCAAATTCAAATACAGGTGCATTTTTCAGTTTGTTGAACTATTGAGAGAATGTTTATCACAATGGTCTACAAATTTCCTTTTTACAAAGCACTATACTGACTAGAGTTTGCATCCAAAACTTTTAAATAAAAACTTCAATAAGAGGTAACCATAAGTTTCTATTCATCAATCATTGGAATAAAGAACTTGTTCAGATTTGGTTTGGCTTATTTCCATAGAGGTGTATCAGCATATATCGATAAGCTGGGGAAAAAAGATATATTAATCAAATCATCACCACAAGTTCTTCATTTATGATTGACAAAGAAGTTCCAATTTGATTTTTACCCAGATATTGCATTAAAAATGAGTTATAACAACAACAACAACAACAAAACAAAAAACAAAACATAACAAGTGCATTAAAATTACCAATAGGCAACATTATAACATACCTTGTCTGCATGGAGAAGTTCCATTCTGAAATACTGCATGAAAAAAATAATAGCATGGGGAAACAAATTAGTCAACTGGTAGTGAATAACACAATCATATTTGGGAAAGTCCATGGTATTTTGTCCCATACATTACTCATCACTTCTAAGATTATAGTATCTGATGACTATCAAGTGCAAAGAGCATGTTTTACCATGTTATCCAGCAACTAGGATAGTAAACAACACGGTTACTTGCTTTTAAACATAGCATACAACACTTATTCATGTCTTTATACTAGTGTTGTAACATCACAGATATCTCCAATTCCGTTTAACCGCCAGTCAAATTTGAATTTGAATTTGAAAATCAAAAGAAATCACATTATTAACAAATAACGTACATAATTAGAAACAAAATCACTGAACAAAAACGGACTTTACTGTCGGGCATGCTTTGGAACAATGACTGGGTTTCACTTTGTTTATTAAGCTAATGAATCTAGTACGCACGTGTATTCATGTTGATAGCTCACGATCGTGATATTGCAGAGGTCAAGGTTTGGGATTTCAATGGCATCAGTGAAGTATTGTGCATGTATTTCAAGGCTGGGAACTTAGTTTTACGAGTCAACTTCTCAATCTACAATCTTGCAATTGATTGTTATCGTGTAGATTGTTGCTCTGCAATTCAACAGTCAGGGCTGACTTATGATGACTATAATGTCGCCCAAACTTGTTTTGGTTAATGATTTTGTTTCTAATTATGTACACTACTTGTTGATAATGATTTCTTTTGATTTTCCTATTTAACAAAATATTTTTAAAAAATATTAAAAAAAAAAAAAACTGGAGAGGTTGCAAGAACTTGTTCAGATTTGTACTGGCTTAATTCACATGGGTATCAGCATATATGGATAAGCTGGGGAAAAAAGATAAAAATCATCATCACAAGCTTGCAACAACTTTTACTTCACATAGTAAATGTCTTTATCTTTGATGTTTTCATCCCATCCCTCTGCGTAATAGCCCAGATTATCAATAGGTCGTGTAACTTTTCACATGGGGGAAACCGTCCAAATGAAAACGGATAGTGCCATGGACGGTCGGATACTAGACGATTAAACGTTTGACTACAGCACTACTTTATACATTGAATTACAAATGTCAATTGCAAATTATGATTTTGTACAGGATCTAAGAATATCACCACTCTAAAAATAATGCAAAATAAAGACGCATCAAAACAAAGAAAAATATATTGAAACCACGATTGTTCATATTTTAGGCAACCCAAGAGATTGAAAACGGGTTGGGAAACTGTCCGGATTGATTTTAAGTCTTGACTGACCTCAGTCCATAGTTTCTGGACCTTTGGATGATGTCTGAGAGAGCGGAGGAAGAGAGCCCGGGCATTCTCTCCTGAATTGTTCTCTTCGAGCTGGAACTTGGCGGCCATGATCCAGAGTCCTAACAGGAGATCAAGATAAAACAAGAGTTGAGAGTTATTGGTGGTTATTTTACCCGACTGCTAAGAAAGCATAAATGCTTGTTAGTAAGCAACCAGACAGACGACGGCATTAGGTCCTCTCCGAGGGACCTGGTAATGAGGATTAATGCCTTACCAAAGGGCACTAGCGTAACTATTTGGTTTCAATCCTGGGTCACCGGATTACGAGACGACTGCTCTACCAACTGAGCTATCGCGCCTCCTCTGGTTAACTGGTAAGATGCCAATTTGATTTGGGAATTTACAGAGTCCTATTAACAGGAGATCAAGATTGAACAAGATTTAACCTGTACAATGTGATTTGATTTGGGTATAACAGAAATTTCTATATATTTTGGGCCGACTGTCTAACACTTTCACGAAATGGAAAATAATTTGAGTTGAGCCGATTGCAATTCACTGAATTAGAGTATCAAACTTTTGTAAATCTTAACACTCATGAAATTCTCAAACATTTTTAATGGGCAGGAGAGTTTCTGTTTTTTCAAGTATTACTCAACTAGTTAATAATTGAAAGGGAGATACTGGCTACAGTAAGTGTTCTTAACAGTACCATTTTTGTTCATACCCATAAAGAAGAGCATTTCATCAGAAATGTAACACAAGGAGGTTTTGCTCTTGAAATGCTCTTATGTAGAATGGGGACTAAATTTTATTTCAGCCAAGTGACATGTGTATAGTGTAGTCCTATATGCTCACATTTCTGTACAGAGCCGATCAGCGTTTATGATATAGGTCAAAAATCCTGTAACATGCTTACTTCGTTTTCTACATAGAACACGAAAAATAACTTCTAGACGAGTTAGTTCTTATAGTCAACCTTTTCTATAAGAGGATGAACTGTCAATGTTATTGGAACACATGATTGAAGAGTAGTTGCGAAGTTAACAAAGACAGGTTGCTATGGGTACGGAAGAGAGGTTGCAAGAACTTGTTCAGATTTGTACTGGCTTAATTTCACATGGGTATCAGCATATATGGATAAGCTGGGGAAAAAAGATAAAAATCATCATCACAAGCCTGCAACAACTTTTACTTCCCATAAACGCTTTATCTTCGATGTTTCATCCCATCCCTTCGCATAATGGCCCAGAGTATCAATAGGTTGCGTAATTTTTCACAAATTATCTACAAGTGCTTGGATACCAAACAAGAAGTATCAAGGAAACAGAGAATTCATACCTGGATTGTTAGAGTGTATCTTCAGCATTCTAGTGTAGAGTCGATTCATCTCCAAATATCGGCCCTGTCATAAAAAATAAGAAAAAAAAAAAAAATCAATATCAATGCAATTGTTTCAAGTAACTCTTTCATATCAATCATTTGGACTTGTTTATCAAGAGTAGTTACATCAGTATCAGTACAGCTCTTCCTGTGGGTCCTGCAATCTATCATTGCCCCCAACATTGACAGGTACCCATTTAATTAACCTGTGTCAATGTCGAAGGTCATGTAAGAACGCAAGCTTATATTATAAAGAGCCTTGGTAATTCTCCAGATTCTGCCCAAAGTAGAAGATAGGCTGGAAAGAGAATAGTTACGCACTATTCCTCACCTTCACGTTCACCCTAACCCTAAACCTAATCCTAACATTTTGTAACTATGCTCTTTCCAGGCTTTTTTTTTTTACTTTAGGCAGAAACCTGAGAATCACCAAAGCCTTTGAACAATCAATACTCCCCCCCCCCCCCTTTGCTGTTCCTTGTAAGAACCATTTAAAAGACAGACTTGCAATGTTAGGCTTAAATGAGAAAGTCAGAGTTCAGAGGTTTCAATACGGTAGTCCACAACTCATTTTTTAAAGCATGAAACAACTTCCATGCATCATGTACCTATCCTTTGAAATGTTTTAGAAAAGAAGACTTTGAAAAAACGTCTTACCCATTTCTTGCAAAACTGCAGATGGGACATCCAGACCTTGAGATCTTCTGGAAACTTGGTGGAAGCTCTCTGTAACAAGAAACAATTGAAATGGAATGAAATGGATTCTCAGTAACTGAAAGGATATTTCTTCTCCAGGCTTTCCAGATAACATGTTAATACTAAGCATGAGCATGTGTTATCAACATCAAATGATTATCACCTAAATGATCTAATTCATACTAGCTATAACTATATTCTTTATCAACAGCCTATGGTTTATTTGACATAAATTTTTGACTGAAAAAGTATTGAAAACATGTTTTTGTCATGACTGGCGTGGCGTGTTCGATGAACCAATGAACATTCCCAAATTGCTGATGCTTGTACAAAGCCCCTACAAGCATTCGTTAGATAAGTAAAGGAACTGATGGCAAGACCTACCCTGAAAAAGCGATGGATACGTGTAATGATGGCATTCTCTACTTCTTCCTTCTTGTGAAAGTAATTGTTTCGCTGGAAAGAAAAAATACGGAAACGATCATAAAATCAGGCTGTAAACAAATAGTACAGTAAACAGGGGAATGATCATCTATTTAGTACCAACTACCCCAAGTAGTGTTCAGCGTTGTAAACAATCTTACCAGCCAATGCATACCAAGAGCGGGGTCTACAGAGTTTACTTTTGAAGACAGTTTGTCCATTCAAAGGGGTCCAATCACCAAAGAATATTTTGATCTAAATTAGTGGACTTTTGTCTATACTACGTTATTCTTTTTCTTCTTTTTTATATAACATTCTAAGTGCGATTACATTCCCCCTCTATAGGCCTACTACTGTGTAATTTTTGTTTTCTTTTTCCATATAATATTTTGAGTGATTACATCCCCCAACCCCTCTTCCGTTTCACTTACCTCTCTTCTTTTCTTGATAAGTGCCAAGATGTTGATCTCATACTGGATAAAAGAGAATATGCACAAGTTTACTACACAATAAAGGTATCATAGATTAGTATAAGTAAAACACTTGATTAACAATTTCTGATTGGTATTTAGTACAGCTAAATTATAAGAAATACCAAATCTACATTACAAAATAGAAATTATTCTTATTTAATACTTAACAAGAATAACAAATCAATTTCAGGATTCCAGTATAAAGTCTATATAGAATTATGATCTTTAATTTAATTTTACATGATAATGACGAAGCAATTCAACACAACTTAGTACAGGTCAGGTACAATAACTCAAGTGGAGTATATCCTTCATGAGAATATGAATTGCTCTCACACCTGTATATATCTCAGGAAGTCTTCTTTCCTCTTTTTAAGTCGTCCTAGTCGGTATTCATGGGCTGTCCTCTTCTTCACAATGGCTCTGCGGGAGGAAAAAATTCAAAAAATAATTTAGAGTTCATCATCATCATGACACGAGGAGAGGTAGATCCTGTAATCCTCGGTCACTACTTCAGGGTTGGTTATGTTCTAGAGTTAACTTATTACACATGCGTAGGGTGAGTTAGTTTACTTCTGGTAACATTTTAAGCTTTCTCATTCTTTTCACAGAAGTTTTTTAAATATATTCCAATTATACATCTAGCATTTTAATTTTGACAATCATGGAACCATCTTTATGGTGCTGTGTGGATTCCAGCACTGGCAGCCCCACCGTATAACGCGGCATGCACTTGTATTGTGCAGCATTTGGAGTGAAACCTGTGAGAAAGTGTATATTATTGTTTCTTCATTTTTATTTTAGGCAAAATATTCCCCCCCAAAAATGAAAATTGACACGAAACGGGTAAGAAAGATAACGACTTAGAAATCATGATTTGAGATAAAAAGTCTATGAAAAATGCATCAAGAAAATCATTGCGGAATCTGTTTTTCGCATCGTCAACGCGCCTATCAAAAATATGATATGTCTGCGAAAATGCGGACGATCCTTATTTTTCGGTCCGCATCTACGAAGACGATCCTCATTTATGAAGACGATCTTTATTCTTTATTATTACTGTGAACTAGCGCCCTCTAACAAACATGAACATTTTTCAGGCATTATTATGAAACAGGAATCTGTCATCATGACCATTCACTCTGCACAATAATGCTTCATTTGAACACACACATTATCTATTCTTTCCCACTCCAGAGTCCATGAACATGATGAATGATTAGGGTGTCTGAACGATTTTTCAATTTTCAATTTGGGATCGTTTTTCACCATTTTTGTTTGATATTTGAATAAAAAGTGTAATCAGAATAATACATTTCAAATTTGAAGCTTCACCGATGTTTCTATCAAAAGATACAGCCCCTCCAAAACGCTGGTATATTCATATTATTTTGGTCAAAATCGACGAAAAAGACGTCCACGCAGAGTGACGTTGTTTTGCTAAATTTAGCCAAACAGCTGTATCGCGCGATATGCAAGCGTATGCATATCGTACGCATGCTGCTCAGCCAATGCGCGACTTGCAGCTTGAGCCCCGTTGTCTCCGCGATGCCTGCCATTGACTAGTATGGGTAGTGCACGTTGTCTCCGCGATATTGCCATTGACTATAACGTGTATTTACTTCCGGTTTTTTTTTTACGCGAATGGCTACCCATACTAGTCAATGGCAGGCATCGCGGAGACAACGTGGCTCAAGCCGCAAGTCGCGCATGTTACGCGATGTAACCATGGTTTGGACTGAGCGGAGCGCACGCCCCCTAATTAGCTGATCCTCCAAATTGCGGGAAGGGTATTTTTAAACTGTAATCAGTTGTGATCCCTGGGGGCTAGCGAAAATATGAGCGCATAGAATTGTTCCTTAGGACTGGGACTACTTATCGATCGGGGCGTCATATCTCAAAAGTGACAAACCTCGGAGTTAGCCAGGACACAATGTTTGAATCGCTGTTTTGACCAAGATATTTTTAGAATTTCGAGGCAACGCCCTTTGGAAATATTGGAATTTACCTGCTCTTTCAAATGACACCTCATTTATTGAGTATCACCTTCAGGATCACAACAGATAAAGGTTTGAAGTTCGAATTGAAAAAAAAAACTTTGACTTTTTTTGCATGGTCGCGTAATGCACGTAGACCGCATAGGGATGCGTGCAATCTCTATGGGAAGAATTTTAGCACACAACATCGGGTGCGCGATCAGACACCCTAGAATGATATCTAAATTAAAGCCAACAAAGGACCAACGCCAAAGCACAGACATTATCACATCACAAGTGTCTGGAAATAATGGTCTGCATGCAGATGAGAGAGAGTGGTTTCCAAAACCATGATCAAGTTGGACATTGTTTAAGAAAAGACATGTCTACTTTTGTCAGTTTTGACCAGGCATGTGCTTTTGAATTTGTTTTTTTATTTGACTTTTTGAGACAATTTCAGTTTCCAAATTCCAATTCCATATTTTGACCGCAGCCAATTTACTCTGGGACATTCTTCACATTTTTACCCGGTTGAAAGACTCAAAACATAATTGCAAAAGTAAAGCCATTGTAAACTGTCGTGTGTAGACATGCATGGCCATGGACATTAGATGGAAAGTCTTTCCTCCTCACCCCCGGTAGCGTACTCAGCTCAGCGACTCCCTCGTGGCGTGGTCAGATACTCGATGCCATTACAAATACAATGGCAATGCAAATTGTATTTGCAATGGCCAATGCTTACTTTATTTCAGGTTTTGAAAAGAGTCCTACACGTTCAAGCTGTTCAAGCTCCGGCAGTGTTTCTTCAATACTTTGATGGACGAATTCCGCCATTGTTTCTCTCCGCTTTCAGCACGATTCCTCTTAGAATTTCTATTAGATTGGAGGTCGGAAATCGAGGCTCCACCCGAGACTGGTCCACCGCATGCAATGTCACTTCAAGTGATATCACCACGTGGCCACTCCTATTCCATGTACGCTACGAGAATCGTCCCAAATCCACTAAACCAGCTCGGCCAAATAAATTCTCTCCGCTCCCTGCCCCCCCCCCCAAAAAAAAAATCACCCTCAAATGAACAATTTAACACGCAAGGGGCGTTTTCAAATCACAACCACTCAACCAGCCTCTTTTACGATAGGGTAGGCCTATACAATACAATATAGACTACTATACAATCTCGTGAACTTTCTTTTATAACTGAGGGATGACATGTAAATTATTTTACTGCAAGCATGGGCACTCCAGCAAAGCATAGAGAGTCAATGCTAATGCGTTTTGACATTAGTAGCACTGCATACTTGCTGTGAGGCAGATATTATTAGACCTATACACAAATATACACACCACACAATAGACTGCACACAATCATGCCGATGCGGCTGTAAGCAAAGTTTGACAGTAGACTTACAATTTGAATGTTTTAATTATTCTTTTTAACATCAGTAAGTTGAAAAAA
The DNA here is from genome assembly GCA_035222895.1 of Strongylocentrotus droebachiensis. Classification (NCBI taxonomy): domain Eukaryota; kingdom Metazoa; phylum Echinodermata; class Echinoidea; order Camarodonta; family Strongylocentrotidae; genus Strongylocentrotus; species Strongylocentrotus droebachiensis. The sequence goes on from JAVYIG010013371.1 coordinate 45,437, forward strand.
ATGTATTTCATACTGCTATTTAGGTGTCATCAATTGTCACTAAAGTACCGATTTTTAGTGAAATCAGTTGAGTTTTGTACAGTGGTGTTTGAAATGTTGAGAATCAAAAGCACTGCTTTTACTACACAGCCAGGATGATGCTCCTATGTGTAATGTGTGAGCATGGGGAGGGGGGGGGGGGGGGTCGGGGGGACAGGTGCACGTCGGCCCCTCCATTTACGGGGAACCTTCCTAGGGAACTTCGAAAGTACCATGGAAAGTAAGTTTCAATATTCAAAAGAAGAACAAAATAATTGTTTGGACGTTGTAAGTACTAACTTTGCAAATAAATAACTGATAAAACTACTGGCATTTGTTAACTGACATTTTTAATATATTTTACCTCTGGCATTTAAAGTACAATTGCCATTTTACCTCAGATTTTCCCTGACTTTGTTTTACCTCTGATATCTTGAGCCCACAGCACATCTTTCTGCGATCTGATTTTAGAAAAAAATAACTTGAATGAAATGAAAATGAGGAAATTGCAATTATTTCATTTTCATTTCATTCAAGTTATTTTATTTCAACACGGATTACTTGCTTCAACCAATGGCTGTTCTTCTGCAAGTCCGTGGTAGAAGTCTAAACAAACATCACCTTCCTGGTGTAGGTTCTAATAACTTATGATAAGAATATACCCCGGTATATACTAACAACTGGACTTTTAGAATAAAAGCCGAATCGGTTTCAAATTGTGAAATAATTCTGGGCTCGATCCTCCACGGGAGCTTGAAATCCATTGAAATTTTAATGTTAGTTATCATATGACTATTCATATCATCAGTCACTTAGAGTTTAGAAGTTTGAACTTTCTTATCAAATACGATTACAAATTCTTCCAAAATCTTGTCAGATCGTAAACAATTTTTGTTTAAATACATAATTATATAATAATATAGGCTAGGTAGCCTATAGTTTTCACAGGAGGCCATCTATTAAAACTCTTAAAAGAATGATTTTGTTTAGTAACTCCACTATATACATTTTGCTTGTATACAGTTCGAATGCAAACATTATTATTTTGTTTAATCATGATTAATTATTTTCATGCATTAAGAGGGGATCGCTTATCATATTACCCAAACCTTGAACCAGCTATAGTCCCTTTAATATTTGCTTATACATATGAAATTTAATTTAAAACTGAGGAAAGATGTCTATTAAAATGAAATATGATAGACCAGTAGAGTACACCTTATATCTTCTCTCTTCCTCGCCGGATATATTTGTGTGAATATCAATTAACCATAATTGTATTATTGTTACCATTTCTGTAAAGGAAAAGAAGACCTTTGGGTTACTGTTACTTTTCCCAGCATCCATGTGACTCTCTGTTTTGTATTCAATGATTTTCTTTGATTTTGCCGAATAAATAATAATAATAATTAAAAAAGCTCATATTTTGATGTCCCTACATGCGATAAAAATGATTCCCATAAAATTAAAACGTATAGTATAAAAAAGAAAGAATGAAAAACAAAACATATATGCAGTAAAATGCCCCCCCCCCCCCCCCCTGGGAAAAAAAAGTAAAACACGTGATTTTTAGCTTTTTTTGGGGGGTGCAAATCAAGTTCAAATTTCGAGGCCACAAAAAAAAATGTGCTCTCAACCCCCCCCCCCCCCCCCCCACTGAGCGACCTTTCGGCCGGCGCGTTTTTCAAATTTTCGGGAGCAAAAAAAAAAAAAAAAAAATGGGCCCCCTCCCCTGATAAATCCTGGATCCGCGCCTGCCCTCCCCCCCCCCCCCCATCAGTGGATTGATACCGAAATACCGAATCGTATGCATCGATCTCGCCTTTGGTGGTGGGGGCCTGGTCCCGTGGCTTATGTGTGTTCCTATATTCTTACTGCATAGCCCCGGAATTCTGGCTCATAAAGCAATACATTTAACGTGGACAACTTTTAATCGGTCGTTTCTCAACAATGATCGACGAGTTCGTATCGCATGGCACAACCGGCTCATCAAAATATATATTTTTTTTATCGAGAGTTTTCAAATGGCTATTTCAAAGTTTCTTCTCATACGTGGGATACTATATATTATAGCCTACTCCGTGCCATGTATGAAAGTCTGAATTATGACTAAGTGTAAGTTTGCATGATTTTCAGGGGAGGCGGTCCGACGGAGCATCTTTCAAAGTGGGGGGGGGGGGGGACCAACACAAAAGAGAACGTTCTAGAAAAAAGGGGTACCTACAAAAGAGAAATTTAAAAAAAACTACAATGTACAATTTGTATACATTGTTATATAGGCCTACTCTTACATTGTGATAACATAATCAGGGACGATTTCAATATTTTTTCTATCATTACATGAAATACTACTTCAGCAT
>JAVYIG010013372.1:0-47814 GCA_035222895.1 Strongylocentrotus droebachiensis
GTGGTTTCGAACCAGGACCTTTAGATCTTCAGTCTAACGCTCTCCCAACTGAGCTATTTCGGCCGCTGAAAGAGTCGGGCGCTGTATAGTATATAAACAAAATTTCGCACCTGACACACTTCCGGATTTTGTTACATCCGGGTCCTTGATATCCATCGTGTTATTTTTATTTGTCCTTATTTCTATGATATTATGACTTGCAAATTTTTATAAATTTATCTATCTTATGAAAACTTAAGATTTATACGTACATTTTCTCTGTTTTGTTTTATTATACAGCCAATACATCCGCATAGGAACCAATTTACATTCATACTAGTCCCACGTTATCAATTTCATGTAAATAATCCACACGTTGTTTGAACGTAGTTCGGAGTTCGTGTAGGGGTTCGTGTACTGCTAAGGACATATTCTTTCAAAGACAGACAAAATATCCTAGTAAGGACAGCATGTTTCTGTTAACAACACATCACCTTTTGGGTAAATTCGGGGTTGATATTACATTGCACGCAGTCGTGTCGCATGAATAACAACATGCACAACGTGCGCGTGTGTATGCATGTTGGCTGATCCAGCGATCAGTACCCTGTAAAAAAAAATAGTCGAAATAACTCAATAAAATTGAGGAAAAGAATTGCCTTATTTTTATTAAGTAAATATTACCTACGGCATCTTAAGTAGAATTTACTTATTTTGCTGAATAATTTTTTACTCAGTTAAATCGAGTTACATTAACGTAAATAATTTAAGTATTGTAATCATTTTAGATAATTAAAAAAAAGCTATGATATATCATAGCTTCGATAGGATTACATATTGCACGATTTGGTACCCATCTAATCTAACAAGTAACATCCACTAATCATTCACTACTTCTATTTAAGATTTAAACCGTATATATATATCTACCACCATCACAAACTATTACATATGCTTCAATTCGACACATATTGAAAGGCTCCAAATTTTATATATACTTGATCGTAGCATCTTAAAAGGAAAATTGGTTGACAATTTCCTGAAATATCAAGTTTTGATTTGTTTTGAACTGGGTAACAATTAAAAATTGTCTTGTCTTTGCTTAGCCATGTTAAATGAATTAGTAAATGTTTTAAAGTCCTTAAATTTTCATTCAACCACAAAAAGAATTGTTTTATTTAAAGAAGAGTTTAATTGGTCTTAATGAATATTCATAAATTATGTAAATATTTCTATTACGCACTGACATCGGTCCTTACTTTAAAAAGATAAGAATAATCAACATAAATTGTTTGAGTAATACGTATAATTTCTGATTTTGAGTTAAAATTACTAAATTAATACAAGCTGAAATTACTTAAGTTCTTATGTATTTGATTTAACTTAAATATTCCACGTATGTTCTACTAAATTGAAAGTTTGAGTTAGCAAGACTTAAATTTAGTGCGTAAGTGGCAAAACTAATGTTTTCAAGTAAATTCTACATGGAAAAAATACGTAAAAATTACCAATGAACAAATTCTTTTTTACAGTGTAGTAGGCCTACTGCACTGCCACTGGATTTGTATTCAAAAATAATATCCGTTGGTAGGAATTTTTTTTAAAGCACATATCGTATTCGCTCTCTTCCAAGACGGAATTTTGAGTCTCAGCGGAACATATCCCCAAACGAAATAGACAAATTTTCGGTCTATAGAGAATAGAGTAGGAGGAGAAAACGGGGGGGGGGGGGGGGGGGGGGGGGGAGTGGCGTACATAATGAGCAAAAAACTTCGGGGGGGGGGGCAACAAAAAAGGAAAAAAGATGTCATTTCAGCAACGCTGGTATCGAATTAAAAATAAACCACGTTTGATTTTTTTTTTTTTTGGTGGGTTTTTTTTTTAAGCACTATGATTTGTCAAACTTTTCGAGTTCATCCCATTCTCTCTCTCTCTCTCTCTCTCTCTCGAGTCCCCCTTCTCTCGCTCTCTCTCTCTCTCCCTCGCTCGCTCGCTCTACCTCTCGCTCTCTCTACCTCTCTCTCTCTCTCTCTCTCTTCCTCTCCTCTCCGTCTCCCCCCTTCTCCCTCCCCCTCTCTCTCTCGACCCCCCCCCCTCCTCTCTCTATCTCTCTCTCTCTCTCTCTCACACTCTCTCTCCTAATTATGCATTTATATTAAGTATATTCAGCTCTACATTAAAGGTACTATGTCCCTTTTGCAGCCAACCTCAAATGCTGTAGAACTTTGCAGGAACTTGAATATGTCATGTATGTCCTATCTGTGAAATTTAAACGTTAGCAGTGTCCTCATATTCAAATTATGCAAGGAAACCCGTTTACTTGCTAGACTTCACTGTCAGACACTATTGAGTGACTGACTGGCTTTTTTTCTTCTTTGGTAATAACATACATGAAAAGCAGTTATAAAGGGTACATGAGCATTTGTCTACATCAATAACCCACTTCTTGTAATGGCCAAGATTAAACTGATTGAATCTTTGCGCAGCATAAAACGTATGACCATTCGGTACAATTGTCTGAAAATCAAGACTATTACTTTTGGGCTCTATAGCCCTAAAGTCGATTTGACAACTAATAGTCGTTATTTTCCCACTTGAAGACGTTTCAAGCCCCATCTTTTTTAGGGAAGTTCTAAATTAGTATTATCTTTCAAATGCAGTTGGAATTTAACTTTTCATTTTTTTGGCCTGCAAATGGGACATAGTATACCTTTAAAGACATCAGTCTGCAAACACTGTGATTATTGGGAAAAAAAAATTATGTTCCCTTTGCCATGCATCAATATATCCGTCTTAATTCATGCGATTCCATGGCATTTCCAAGTTCACCCCCAGTGGCATCACTTTATGTCAAGTTGATAGGCATGATACTTAGAAATTTCACAAACATATATAGGGATACGTACTGTTTGGGGATGTTATCAGATTTTAAAAGAGATGTATATTTTCTCATTACAGAACAAGAAATTTCACGGAAAGGGGCATATAATTATTTCAAAGAAGGACCTAGCTGCTACTCAACGTAGGGCAATTTCCGCAAAGAGTGGGTCAGAGTCATGTTTTGTGGGAGATTCTCCTTAAAAGCCCGAAAATGTGTGGCTATTTTAGACTTCGCTATAACGATCAACCCCCCCCCCCCCCCCCTGATGTGAAGCAAAACTACCGGTGCAGCCCACTGCTCCTCGTTCAAGACTGATTTTTGCATTACTAAAATCAGAAAAAGTGTTGGGGGGGGGAGTGGCGGGATGATAGAGGATAGAGACTAAATCAGAGGTAATATCAAAGTATTTGTTCTAGTTCTTTATCCACAGACGGTTCTGCCCCCCCCCCCCCCCGCCCTCCCCTCTCTCTCTCTCTGTCTCTGTCTCTCTTTCTTTCTTCTCTCTCTCTTTCCGTCTCTCTGTCTCTCTCTCTCTTTCTCTCAATCTGGTCCTCAATATTTCTTTCTCTATTCCCTCTCTATATGATTCAACAATATATTTCTAACAGTGATCAACAGTAAATATTCTCTCACACCATTTTTGAATTTCCCAACCGTTTTTCCATGAAAAAAAGACATGAGACAGGATCTTTAAAATCTTTCAACACTTAAATGTCTAGAATGGGTATATAGAGCAAATTTGTTGCTTTGTGACGATTTACATTCACCTAAAATGTAATTAAATTATAATAATATAGTTGGGAGAATAAAGGAATCGATCAGATTAGTTTTTCCCAATTTATATCATTAATAAATGGTCCGTTTTCACTCAAATTTTCAGATTATCTTTAATTGTACATGTAGCACACCACTTTCTCTCATCTGAACAATGTTACCAAGTCCCTTTAAGTCATTATAAACCCTTTATTTTTTCACATCCATTGCCCAATTCCGTTGTCCCACTTTCAATATATCTTTGAATAAGGTTGTACCTTGTGTTTTGTTATAAATGTATTATTTTTAATGACTTTTTAATACTATTGTCTTTTGTGCAGTATTCTTGTGTCATTTTTTATGTAAAGTGTACTCAATTCAGCCGCTAGGCTGCCATGTACACTGTTTTTTTTATATCACAATAAATAAATAAATATAAATACCTACCCCTACCCCTCTTATATTGTCTTTCCTACTTTTCACTTTCTGTCTAGACTCCCCTCTCCAACCGGGTTTCTCTCCCGCACTCTCTCTCTCTCTCTTTTCTCCCCCTTCTCTTTCTCTCCCCTCTCTCTCTCCTCTCTCTCTCACTGTAAAAAAATAATAGTCGAAATAACTCAATAAAATTGAGGAAAAGAATTGCCTTATTTTTATTAAGTAAATATTACCTACGGGCATCTTAAGTAGAATTTACTTATTTTGCTGAATAAATTTTTTACTCAGTTAAATCGAGTTACATTAACGTAAATAATTTAAGTATTGTAATCATTTTAGATAATTAAAAAAAAAGCTATGATAGGATTACATATTGCACGATTTGGTACCCATCTAATCTAACAAGTAACATCCACTAATCATTCACTACTTCTATTTAAGATTTAACCGTATATATATATCTACCACCATCACAAACTATTACATACGCTTCAATTCGACACATTATTGAAAGGCTCCAAATTTTATATATACTTGATCGTAGCATCTTAAAAGGAAAACTGGTTGACAATTTCCTGAAATATCAAGTTTTGATTTGTTTTGAACTGGGTAACAATTAAAAATTGTCTTGTCTTTTTGCTTAGCCATGTTAAATGAATTAGTAAATGTTTTTAAAGTCCTTAAATTTTCATTCAACCACAAACAAAAATTTGTTTTATTTTTAAAATAGTTTAATTTGGTCTTAATGAATATTCATAAATTATGTAAATATTTCTATTACGCACTGCATCGGTCCTTACTTTAAAAAGATAAGAATAATCAACATAAATTGTTTGAGTAATACGTATAATTTCTGATTTTGAGTTAAAATTACTAAATTAATACAAGCTGAAATTACTTAAAGTTCTTATGTATTAGATTTTACTTAAATATTCCACGTATGTTCTACTAAATTGAAAGTTTGAGTTAGCAAGACTTAAATTTAGTGCGTAAGTGGCAAAACTAATGTTTTCAAGTAAATTCTACATGGAAAAAATACGTAAAAATTACCAATGAACAAATTCTTTTTTACAGTGCTCTCTCTCCCTATCTCACTCACTCCCTCTCTTTCTTTTCTCCCCCTCCCTGCCTATATATCCACTTCTTCTATTTTTTCTTATACTGATGGGACCCGCACATTCCCTGATGCTACTTCACTGAGTCCTTAAATAGATGATAATAAAGTCAAAAGAAGAGAAACGCATGGAAACAAGAAAATAAAAAGACATTTCTGTTTACTGAATATTTCATTCAGACTAAAGATAGACAAAGTGTACATTATTGCAGTTAAGATATCATTCTTTTAACACCGCAAATCAGGTTGATAACATAGATATTATAATTCACTATCTATAATAAAAGAAGGGCGGTTATGTATTAATGTATCTATTAATGCATGTAGGCCTACACTATATCTTGGCTCTTATCAAAGTAGTCAATATTTATCCAAATCGTCCATTTTACACTCAATATAAAAACCTGCACCATTCGTATTTGGCAAATATATAAAAACCATACAATATTACATTGCTATATATATGACCTTCTTTTATCCTATATGAAACTGTGCCCAAAATATGAAACCATTACTTGAGTAATTTGGACACCTAGAAGGAATAGTTGAAATGATGCAATCCGGAATAGCCCACTCTGTATCAAAACATGATCGCAAAGAGTTCCAAATATCAAATTAAAGGCAGTTTTCTATACACAATATTATTGTATTATCCATAGAAATTATATTTTAATTACGTAATACGCTATTGTTATGTTCCAAGGCTATTATTGAAAGACTCTGAAGTTGATTTTCTGACAGTCTTTGCGACCGTCTTTAAAGTGCCGTGATTCGTCGTTATCAACAAAGAACGGAACTTTCAGAGATTCAAAGGGGTCCTCGAATTGTAATAAACAAGAAGAAATCCGAGTACACGAATGTTGAAAAATTGATTGAAATTGATTGAAACTATTTACAAAGCTCTGTTATTAAACTTCATGAAAAAAATGCAAATAGTATATTACACACAACAAATCAATTCAAATCAAACACAGAGTTGCTTCATATATCATTTTGCTAAATATTTCATCATATTCAATTCATTAAATCTTTACAACTACAAGATAATCATGATCAATGTATCACGTTTAGCAACTGTGCTCTGAAAAACAGCATTGAATCACAAATTCGTGACACTTATATAAGGCAGAAATATTCTTAAATGGTCAGATATTTCATATAAAAATGGTACAATTTGGCATTTTTAACCACTTAAAGATGAATATAAAGCTAGTTTGTAGTGCTTAAACCAGTGTCTGAACTATAAAAATACAAAGACTTCACTGCCTTCTGCACCCCATAGGATCTAAAATAACTGCTCCTGATCATGACTTACACCGAAATCCGTGTAGGAGTGTTGACTTAATTTTCAATGAGAAAACACAAAGCACTGAACATTTAGATATTCTGTTGTTTTCGCAATATTATGTAAGTATCCCTTCATAAAGTGGGTATGGCAACTCATTCAGTTATTTAATATACTTTGGACAAATATTCACATTTTATTAGTATTTAAAAATTAATGCATGTCCCATCAGAAATGTTATCTTTTTAGTAAACAACTCACCCCTTTTCCATAGACATATTATTTAAGAACCTATAAATAGCAGCATTATTATAGTACATTCTTTTTAGCGAAAAGGCTAAACTAGTTTATACCATATTGTTATCATCACCAAATTCTGAATAAGGAATCAATCTCCCGAGTAAAAAAGCAACGTTATTATTGTGTCCAATACATGTACCAGTTTGAAATATAATGAAAGTAGAAAATAATTACCTTTCTTCAAACTTTTGAAAGAAAAACTCATAAGTTTACCATGCCACAACAAATATAGAAGACATAATTATAGTATATACTTAACAAATTAAGATTGGACAGAAAATATTTTTCTAGACTATATTCCGAAAATGAAATATTGTCTTACAAGATTGAAAGACTTTTTTTCTTCTAAAAAAATGTACTATACACTTACACAGTATCGCAAAAAAAATTCCCACACGATGACGTCACCATTGATAATTATCAGGGCCCTGTTATCAATAACGACTGCCACCATTCTATAAGAAATTTGCTCACAGCCAATCAAATGCAACGATTTCAGTAGCTTACATCAATGGCTGTAAGTTGTTATTATAGGTAATAGCTTGATGAAACAATGCTCGTAAGGTGGCAGAAAAGAAGCAGAGTTACTAAGATCTGTTCAAGGCAAGATAATTTCAGCCGAGAAGTTGAGTCCATCTGGATATTTCAATTCAAATGCCGACAATTTCGAGTCTTGTTCACATTTGCACTTCTCTTGATCTTTTTCTTTTTTAGTTCGTCCATGGCAAGTATGCAATATCTGTCTTCTTGAGGGTTATGGTTCGTCTAGTGTTGACGTCATCAGACATGGACCAATCAGAGAAGAAGGTGAGTCCTGACATGCGCTCTACGTCCATCACGCTCGCACGGTGCTCCATAAGATAACCTTCGAGGCTTATCTGTAAGAAAACAAGATTGGTACTCAGGAATATCAACATATTTTGAATGATTATTGTATTACACTGGTGGCAGCGGTGGGATGTGAGAAGTGGTACTCTTCTCTCACTATAGCTGTTTAGTTTGATTCGAGTATGATTGATTGTGCGGGGGTTTTCGGTGTTAATTTTAAAAGTGTTACACTGGTGGCAGCGGTGGGATCTGAGAAGTGGTACCCTTCTCTCACTATAGCTGTTTAGTTTGACTGGGTTTTATTCTTGTACGATTGATTGTGGGGTGTTTCAGGATTAAGTTTGGGAAGTGGATAACAATTTGCACTTCAGCAAATAACGATGACGTGACATATACTGTAAGCACTGAATCCAATGACCGGGGTAATAATATATTTGTAAAGCGCTTAGAGACATTTGTATTAAGCGCTATATACAAATTAAATATTATCATTATTTATTTATATACACACAGAAAAGAAGTTTTCATCTGTAGATTTCAGTATAAGTCCAAAAGATTTATCGAAAACTTAAAGAGATAATGTTCTAGGAAATGACTGAATTCTTAGTGAAATGATAAAAGGCCGTTCAATTTAAATTTGCCACCAATAATAGTGATTTAAAAAAATATATTACTTAATTTCATACTAATCCCTTCTGAAAACACTTTTTTCTTTCTTCTAGTAATGCCGCTTTATGAGCAATTGTTCTTTTGTAATGTTATTGTTTTTTCAGTCACTCAAAGGGTTGATAACTTTTTTTAAATGCTTTAGAAATGCTCCAATAATAGGTCTATCATAATTTGTTTGAATCGTTATTGTTATTATCATTATGATTACCATTCTTATCTTTGTCAATATTATTATCAAGATTGCTATTATATTATTATCATCATCAACATTGTTATTATCATCATTACTATTATTGATATTATTATCATCATTATTATCGTCCTTCTCCTCCTCATTATTATTATTATTGAATAGTAGTATGATTTTTAATATCATAAAAGACCTACCTGTGAGCAAGGTAATCCCATGTTATTATGCGGTAGAATGAAAGCATTCATTTCAACCCCGTTTGCCTGACATGTATCTAGAGCTGTATTGTTTGCACACCGTGTAGCAATGATGAAGAAATGAGATGGAACTACAGTCTGACCGGCCCAGGCATTACTGGAGAGAGAAACAGAGAGAGAGATAGAGATGTAGAGTGAGATAGAAAAAGAAAAATAGAGAGAAAGAGAGATAGAGAGAGAGGAAAGAGAAAAGAGAGAGAAACAGAGACAGAGAGAAGGAGAGACAGAGAGAGAAGAAAGACATTATTGTGAATGATAATCAGAATTTCATCTTCAAATACACACATTTTGACACAAAGGTAGAAGCCTCTTCTATACAATGGCCAAATACACAAGTTTCAATAACATATTAAATGATTATAACACCAATGATAATAATGGTTGAAGTAGTGAAATTGAAAAAATAATATTAATACAATTACTGTCATTATGATGAATAGTAATAATAATGATAATCATTACTATTATTGTTATTATCAAGAATATAATTTTGATTCACTTATTTCTAAAGCAGTACTCTAATATAAAACTGACATGAATTTTATTTGCCTTCTGATTAAGATAAATTTTGCATGTCATGAAACTTTGTTGGAAATTTTGTTAGAAATTAATAAGACCATGTTATAATCATGAAATATTTGTGCCAGTGAGGTACTTACGAGGATGAAATTAGAGAGAAAGGATCAGCTACGCCATCGCGATTGAAATCATAGATGGGTCCCTGTACGATGTTGATGCTCATCGATGATCCAAGGTTTGCCCATGTGCGATAAAGTCCAGTCAAACCATTCCATATATCTGCAGACCAATGAAAGTGTCCTTTTATTTGACTAAGCTTAATTTTATCTAATTTCAACTGTAATCAATTAGGGAGCGTGTTTTGAGGGTACATAGAATACCAGGACATGAAGGGAAACGTCAATTTTCCTTGAATTAAATATACTACATAGCCCTATACAAGAACCCACTATTATTATTATTATTATTATTATAAAGAAGTCTACCAATAAAAAGAGAGTTGACTTTATCTTGCACAAGTTAAACTACACGTCAGTAATAAGGATAAAATACATTTTGCCTTGTCACATCAAACTAAATCAGAAAACTAATTTTTTTAATAAAGCACTGATTTAGTTTGATGTAACAAGGCAAAATGTATTTTATCCTTATTACTGACGTGTAGTTTAACTTGTGCAAGATAAAGTCAACTCTCTCAATAAAAAATGAGTGAATATTGTCTAACCTGCTTCGAACATGGAGTAGATTGGTATGATGTTTGATGTTATGACTCCAGCATCTGCGCTTCCTACTGATAGCTCTGATTAAAAGAAAACAATCAATATATAGAATAAGTTGATCACAGAATGATTTATTGAATCATTAACAAAAACAAGCAATGATGATTTTCTTTCTTTTCTTCGACAACAAATCTATTTTGATAGAAATATGATGAGGATGATGGAAGTAGTGTGGGGGTTGGTAGTGGTAATGACGAGTTTGATGATAATGATAATAATTGCTATGATGATGATGGTGATGGTGGTAAAGTGATGATGATAATGATGGTGATGATGATGATGATGATAATTATGATAAGGATGATGATGATGATGATGATGATAATTATGATAAGGATGATGATATTGATGATGGTTGTGGTATAACAATGTAATAATAATGATCATCATGATGGTGATGAAAATGATGACAATAAAGAAACACAGCTAAAACATGACACATTTCACTACCGAAAGCAAATTTCCTCACATTTTGTATTAAAAAAGAAGAAAAATCAGGGGCTGATAAGACGAAAGCACAAAAATGGAAGTAAAGAAAATAATCACTCTACCTGGTTGGAGCAAGAATGACTGTTGAATGTCTGGAGCCAAAGATATAGATTCTACTGGACCATAGGTATCACAGCTAGGATTCTCCCCTACGGCCAGACGAGTATCAGTGATGAGGCAGTTGGTTGGCATGGTTACCGTGTTGAACTGAATGATGAAAAATGAGAGGAAACAATCAGTCATGACGGGAATGACAATAGTAATAATAATAATATTAATAATACATTATATATATGAAGCGCTAAATACTAATGTTTCTAAGCGCAAGAAAAAGAAAAAAAGAAAAGGAAGGAAAAGTGAGAGATACCAAAGAAACATATTAAAAATATTGAATTACAATGACAAAGGTATTGATCAGAATAGGTTATAACTTTTCACTCATTTGAGATGACAGTCTCAATGATGAAGGCGTAAGCCATAAAACATACCGCGAATATTAACAGATTGCTTAACAAAACGCACTAAGTTTGGTTATTCACTTCCTGAAATTCACAAGTATGAACTGCTAATCAATAATTTTTTTCCAAACAATAATTATTTTTCAATTGCCCATTTAACAATATAGTGGGTAATATTTACTCAACTTTAGTACAATAAAATGAAAAGGGCCTTCACTACAGTAGAAAAAAATTAATATACACCCTGTACCATTAATGCTGTAACTGAAAATTCCATTTCCATTTCCAAAAATTGTAATTAAACTGGAACTTATAGAAGTCTTATTACTATCCATGACAATAAAAACAAAATATATTTGAGTTATCATATAACTAACAGACATTAATATCTCCTTTCGTATTCATGATAGCTTTGAACTATAACCAATATGTTTAAAATAACCTAACTGTTTTCCATCAATAAAAATTCCTTTTTGTTTGGTTTCCCAGGTGGTATGCAATCTATCTTTAATTTTGTCATTTTATATGCAAAATACTATATATTCTCTGCGAAATGCAAAAGGGAACGGTTATCTTTGAATTCTTTTAAGAAGATGCTTAAACGTGTTTATGAAGTTGAGCAGGTTCTTTCTATCAAACGCAATAAATTTGTTATAATACTTGATAAATGAGGCATGTAATGTCTTATTACTATCCATGACAATAAAAACAAAATATATTTGAGTTATCATATAACTAACAGACATTAATATCTCCTTTCGTATTCATGATAGCTTTGAACTATAACCAATATGTTTAAAATAACCTAACTGTTTTCTAGCAATAAAAATTCCTTTTTGTTTGGTTTCCCAGGTGGTATGCAATCTATCTTTAATTTTGTCATTTTATATTGAAAATGCTATATATTCTCTGCGAAATGCAAAAGGGAACGGTTATCTTTGAATTCTTTTAAGAAGATGCTTAAACGTGTTTATGAAGTTGAGCAGGTTCTTTCTATCAAACGCAATAAATTTGTTATAATACTTGATAAATGGAGGCATGTGCAACTGATGTAACAATGTTTGTTTTTACTATTATGTCACAACATGTACTTTTGTTCAAGTCTAATGTTTTGTTCTTGCTCAAGAATGATTGAATAAAAAAATTCTTTGGAAAAAAAAAATCTAGCAGTGGTATATTTATTCTTCTGTTCGACTTACCCCAGGTGACAATGTAAATGAGGCGTATTTGCTGATAGCGAGTGTCTTATCATAAGCCATCACATAGCTGCTTTGGTAGAGCTTACAGGAGCTCGAGTCTGGGTTGACGGAGGCAAGAAGGCTGGGTGCACCAAACGGGATATGACGAACGGCTTTGTAAAGCATAAATCAAACACAAATAATCACATTATTATCTATCGATAAGAAGGCCCACTTTCTGTTGTAAAGGTCCACATATCTACATATGTGGGATATGACGAACGGCTATGTAAAGCATGAATCAAACACAAATAATCACATTATTCTCTATCCATAAAAAGGCCCACTTTCCTGTTGTACAGGTCCATATAATCTACAATTTTGAATTTATCCATTATTCCTTAATTATAAACCGTATAGTTTCTTACTTTTAGGCTACAAAATGAACAAGGAATGAGAAACAATATACATGCGTTTTTTTTCTTTTACAGAATAGTAGATATTTTGTCGGATGATTCAAAACCTTTCACTGTGTACAATTTAATAATATTTTGGGTTATGCAATAATAGGACTTACTAGATTTGTTGGAGAAAACCAATGGTTTGTAGGATGTCAATAGATGGCCATTTTAGTACCGATTTGAAAAGTACACTTTGCCAAAAAGCACGACTTGGGGTCAAGCCAGATAAATTACAAGAATTCAATTACTAATTGTGTTCTCAACCCTGACATCATACCAATGTAATAACTGTTTTTTTCTTAAATAATCACACTTTGCTATACAATAGACTCATTAAAAGTGATGTGTTTTTATGTCGTACCAAAACCTTATAAAAAGATTTATTCCAGCACTCACATCCTGGACGATGGAGTGCTTTGATTAGTGTCTTGAGATAAAAATATGGTGTGCATTTAAAATATTTGACATCATTCGTATTTACCTGAGCCACTCGAAGCACTCAGAACGATCTGTCCTCTATCCATGGCCGTGGGGTCATTCGGATTCACGGGGGCACAGGTGCACCCGGTATCATAGGCCGCCATATCAAGGTTAGCGAAGGTACAGGTGGCTTCACGAGCGAACTCCATGGACATGGTGGGGAAGACTCCAGGGCTCCTTAACATGTGGTCCAGCGCGCCATCCGTACCGTTGTTCGGTTCACCGGTTACCCCTAAGAGCTCTGGAGCAGGAAGAAAAGGTTTCATTTGATTAGTTCATTAAATTCCTGCATGCCTACATTATTTTCTACATAGAAAATGTTTGGAGCCAGGAGAGCTTTAATGCATACTAAATTATCAAAACAAGAGATAACATAAGAAATAATTAACCTGGCTCTTCGAAAAAAAAATTGTCGTAACGTGTTAAAGTAAATGAGTTAACGGTCTTGTGGCTCCAAACAGAAGTTAAATGATAATGATTAAATAATAATATCTATCGTTTATAACCAGGGTAGCCTCATCAGTACCATTACTGTTCTCTTTGGCTGGCTAACATGAAGAGGTGCTTAATCATTCAAGGAATTTCTTGACCATTTACTTCCCCTGGGTGAAGAGTGACAATTGTAGATAGTTTTGGCAAAGTGAAAGGACGTTAGCGACATATGACAGGGATGCGAACCCCATACCTTGTGGTCCACAGTCTAATGAATTATCCACAAACCCAACACACCTCTCATTTCTTTAAAAAGCGCTCCTATATATCCACAGTACCTAAGTTACTTCCCGATCACCCTGGCTTAAGCTTACTTTAGGCTACCGATTTTGGTACTTTTAGCATTCAAAGTAAAACCCTACATACCAGCTACCCCTTTGTACTACACCCGGGCCCTGTTTCACAAAACTTTTTATCATTAACAAGTGCCACAGGTCTATGGCAAATCTGCTCACAGCCAATCAAATGTAAGGATTTCAGTAGCTTATCACAATTAGCATGCCTTGTTATTGATAACAAGTTTTATGAAACAGGGCCTTGGGTGGATAGTCGAAAACGTAGATGTTACTTATATATCTCACTGAAACTAGAAAAGAAACCTTACCTAAATGATTTTAATTATATAGTTTTGAGCTATTTAACGACAGTAGCAATTAATATCAATACTTCTATTTCAGTGCACCCTGCAATTATCATTATACCAGCATCACTAGGTAGACACCTGGGTCGAGAGGGACAGACATGGGTAAAATACCTTACAGTATATGGTTAATATAAAACTTTAGCGGTGATTATAGTCGTGGCGCTATTTAAATTGTCCTAGGATAAAGACTTACTAGTCATGAGATTGTACACGTCCATGGTATCGAATTCAGAAGCGCGATAATTCTCTCTGAAGTTCAATCCAAAACCAACGAACAATGCCTGAAAAGAAATACAAAATTGGTCAGTTTATAATTCACAAACTAACCAAACATAGGAAATCAAATTCGTTGAGCTTTTTCTGAATAACTATCGAGAATGAATATTGCAATCTTCAGAAATGAATAAAAAGTAAAATATCATTGGCAATTTATATGCATAGATGTATCACTATAAAGCAAAATGAAACATAATTTATAATACAGTAAATCTTGTTTCATGTTTCCCGTGACTAGACCGCTTGTCTGTTTACACTCACAGTTAGAATGAATCTAATTTACAAATCCATAATTATTCCACATTTCGACTATGGAGACATTGTTTGGCAATCCGCAACTAAATCCTCCCTTTCACTTTTACAAAAGCTTCAAAACAGGGCGGGCCGTGTGATAATGAAAGTAAATCCTTATTCTCATGCATCCAATCAACATGTTCATGATACTCTAAATTGGGACTTTCTAGACTGCCGTTACAAAAAGCATGTATGTACTATGATTTTTAAGATATTAAATAATTACACTCCGTCTTATATGTCAAATAATATCAAATATCGCACGTATAATTATTCATTTCGCTCATCCCGAAATCTAGATCTCCCTAAACCGAATTCAAATAATTGCAAAAGAACATTCTTCTATAGGGGGGCGACACAATATAACCAACTACCAGAACACATCCGAAATGTAACTACATTAAGATCCTTCCATACCCTAATAACTGATATTTTTTCTTAGCACACTTCCTTAAACTCAAATGATTTTGCATAACTGTGTGTGTGTGTGTGTGTGGGTGTACGCGTATGATATTATTTTTGTATATTTTGTTACCTTGGTATTTATAAAGTTGTATTTATGTTTTGTTTCTATTCTGCTTTATATCGCTTTTATGTTAATATTGTAGTGTAAGGACCCCAAGGAAGAACAGTAGTGTTCTGTAAACACTGCTGAATTGGGCTATCCACCGATTTTTGTCTATGTACATGTATAAATATTTTACTTTGTATTTTTTTACTATGTATGATATTTTTATCTGATTTCGGAAATAAAAACAACAACAACAACAACAGACCGATCTAGCCTGGATCGGTCCAGGAAGTGAGTGAGAACGGGGTCTAAATAGATCCAACTCATCTTTTATTCAGAATGGTTATACTTTGTAAAGTAAATTCGGTTTATGACATCTTACTCATGATTCAGTTAAATACAACTTTGATAGACTTTGACATACCTTTGTTTCAACCTCACTAGGATCATATCCGTCGCTGGTAAACTGACAACTCTGCTGTTCATAGTTTGTAGGAGTCCTATGGAAACACAAAATGAAATACGTAGTGTAAGCAGACATGTCTCTAAAGATTTATTTCTGGTTTTGTCATCACTGTAAGAGTCTTTCCAGTCGAATTTAATGAAAGACATCAAAAATACATGAGGTGCTCCTTTTATTCTCCTTCTGCTCTGTTAGTTTTTTGTTAAGTTTTGTAATTGATACCTCATTTCTCTTGTCAGTCTTCATCTTGTAATTCGTCAACATTTTCTCCACCTCTACCTTTAACTTTTTCTTCCATTTGTTTCCAAATCCTTTTCTTTTCCTCCACCTTCCTTTTCTTCTTCTTCTTCTTCTTCGTGTTCTTGTTCTTCTTCTTCTTTCCCTTCATATTTATCTCCCTTCATATTTATCTTCTTCCCCTGCTACTTCTCAATCTCCTTCTATTTCTTCTTCCTTACTTTCTTCTTTTCTCCCTATTTCTTCATTTACGATGTTTAGTCTCACTTTTCCATTTCCATAGCTCCTTGTCTTCTTTCTATCTTTAACTTCTCTTTCTCCTAATTAATAATTAGTGTTAATTTTCTAAATTCTCTTACATGGCAAATGACTTTCCATCTTTCATCAGAACGAAGACATTATCAGGTATCATGTCTGATGAGTAGTGGTATCTAGCTGGCAGGTCATCGCGTGTGTATACAGATCCTTCAGCAGTAAAACGGCACTAAACGACCAAAGAAGAAATGAATTAGAAAATAAATAAAAGTGTGATGAATACATGCTAATTTATACAAGACTTGCGATCATTTTCAGACCCTTCGGCTGTACATCGACACTGGAAATAAAATGCAAGCATGGAAATAAAAGGGTGATTGATGATATGTTTATTTTCCATCAATTTTCAGAAGAAATACATTATGGAGTATACCATATAATGATGAATACTGGTCTCTAGCAGATAGATCGTTACGTGTGTATACAGATCCTTCAGCAATATAATATCACTCAAAGTTTTTACTTTTTTGAGGCACTTCTTGATCACTTTGAAGCGCAATTTTTTCAGGGCGTCAATATAACACCATATCACAGACACTTATAACACGTAGGGCCGTGTATCTCAGATTTAACATTGTTAAACGATGCCTTTAATAACAGATTTAAAGATTTCCTTCTTTAAATTGGTTTCATTCTATTTGTTTACATCCCATATGACACGAAGAAATTGGAGGTAAAATTACTTTTGTTCTAAGAGAAAATAAAAGAATTCATACCTTCAGGTAGGCGGCTAGCTCTTCATTTGTATCACGTGCATCGTCAGCATCTACGTTAGAAAGTAGAAAATACATGCAACAATTACATAATGCAGTCGTGAAGTCTGCTTCAGTTGTGTTCTTTTGCGGATGAAAATAACAATAGAATAAATAACCAAATACTACCGATCTAAACATGGAAAGTAAAGAAGTATTTACTATGTATATATACAGTTAACAACTAAATTATTTAACCCTTACCAATTTTTGTAATTTTAAGTATGTAAAAACTCGATTTGTCCCGAATTCCGTTTCTTAAGAATGTGACATATTTACAAACCGCCCAAATTCAACCAGTCCATCTTTCATTCTCGAGTTCCAACAAAATACCCACACGAAATTTACAAGGAGTATGATTAATTCAGTTTTTAACTGTAGATCTTTGCAGAAATGTTTGAGTTCAAACGAAATTATGTTACCATATTCACAATTCAACCTTCTATGATCACCATGTACATTTGACATGTTGAATAATGAAAAGCATTTCGTACAGGTAATAGGTATATACTATCAGATTCTGTCGACAAGATTAACATTTTGACATAAATCAAATCATTGATGTTCAACTTGTTGGCAAAATTTACTTTCGTCCCGCAACCAGCCTCCCCTAATCAGCAATGACACAACAAACCTTCTCATTCAAACATTGACTAACAATCAAGTCGATGCGCTAGTGCCCTTTGGTAAGGCATTAAATTAATCCTCATTACCAGGTCCCTCGAAGAGGACCTAAAGCCGTCGGCCGTTTGCTTGCTTACTTACAAGCATTTATGCTTTCTTAGCAGTCAGGTAAAATAACCACTACCATCACCATCACCATGTATGATTCATAATGAGATATGAAAGCAGAAAACCATTTTTGTTTAAATTAAATAAAATTCAAAATGGAGCTACATGCAGCAGATTAATATTCTAATGATTTCATGAAATAGGAATTTACCACGATCGTTGACTTGAATGCTAGCAAATGTGTTTAGATAGCCAGGAGTCATCTCGAAACCATTTGTGTTGGGTAACTGTAGAGAGAGAGAGAGAGAGAGAGAGAGAGACAGAGAGAGAGAGAGAGAAAGAGAGAGAGAGAGAGAGAGAGAGAGAAAAGAGAGAGAGAGACTAATGAATATACCATTATTGGCGGGAAGAAATTTTCCTATATGAACTACGGAATGTCTAACAAATCTTAACATCGCCTACTGATTTCAAGCTAAAAATGTGAGAAGGCCAAACCATATCTAACCATCCTCATCATTGGTTTAACTAAATATGTTACTACTATAAATAATATGTCCAGTTTATCTATGAACCCTTACTCAAATCTACTAAAATATGTCACAATTCAATCTCCTAAAAATCTCATAACTCATGAATAATCACATCGAATCTCTTTGTACAAGGTGGAGTTTTGGAACTCTGAATATATAAAAAGGTGCGATATTTCCTCTCCAAAGAGTAAGCCAGGTTTAATTAGACATATCACTTCTGTCTTTTTTTCTATAAAAAGAAATATTTTCTTGCTGTTTTCATACTTTATAACAACTATTGATGTGAGTCCCTTCATCCTTAAAACGATAAATCATTGAGCATGAACCTACCTCTTGGTCTAAAAACTTGACGTTGCTATTGCCATTACCGCAGGTTGTATTCAATAGTGCCGATGGGGAAAGTACCATCGTGTTGAAACATCCCAAATCTTGGCGATCGTACAAGAAGTCGAACAGGCTTCCAATGGCCATGTCAACCTCCATGAGTGCTTCATTAGCCTAAATAAAAAAGAAAGAATAATATATGTGTGAACAAAATTATATTCTATATTATCACTTTGTATACAGTGTGAGTCAAAAAAAAAGTTTACACCTAGAAAATTGCTAAAAATTATTTTTTAAATCATCTATGAACAGTAAATAATTATACATCTTATGAAAGAGTGTTTTATCCCGAATCATGTAATATCATTTTGTGTGGAATGTGTTCACGCTTGGATGAACAGGAGGCATTGTAAGACATTGTTAAATATTCTTATTTTTTAATATAGATTGTAATGGTTAATTCATTTATTTATGTTTTTCGTTTTCTGACCTTACTTGTACTGAAAAGAATAGCTGTAATGGGTTAGGCTCGACTAGCACATGTGCTATAATCTGGCCCCTTTCATCAACCAATGTTTTCTCTTCTTGTATATGTAAATGTCATTGTTTGAAACGTACTACTGTATAGCTGTTGGTAAATAAATTAAATTAATGTATGTAATTTGCATTCTGACTATAGAAATACTACTGTACCTAACAGGTGAACGAAATAATTTGTAACGACTCTAACGAGGCACTTAACAAAGATTAAATTGAATTACATTACGAAAATGGTCTATAATTATGACAAAAAAAGTATAGTTCACAAAACACTTTGGCAATGATAGTGTTATATGACCAACCTCTTGTGAATTGTATCCATATTGTCTGATTGTATCGCCAGGCTCATTGAAGAATACAGAGATGAACTGTGGACTGTGGCATAAACAATGAACAAATCGTGTTATTATTTATCATGATGTGATCCCATTTTTATCAACCAATATCTCGAATAATCAAAGCAAGATACTGTGCTCGATAAAACTGCGTTGGTGTGTATACAACATATATGTTTGGAATGAAAGTATAATTATGATAAAAGCAAAGAGGTTAATAAAGCTGTATACAAACTTTGAGCAGAATTTAAATTCTATCTCATGATTTGAAGATATCTATCTACCCACGAGTTAAGTAGATTTACAAAAAAAAATCTCTGTTTTGAGAATATAAAACTGTCAACATTATGGACTATGATAATGAGTTTAGTATAGCAAATTGCTATTATGTAAAGATGATAATAACACCCAAAAACATTCATGAATGAAAACCACCAAAAAAAATATCACTAATTGATAATATAAACTTGAAAAAAAGCATAAAACACCTCAATCCTAATCAATATTCATCCGCTTACATTTTTTCGACATCATCTTGTTCTATCCATCTCATGACTGTATTAATCATATCCTGGGCACTCAGGCTTCTGCAAAACAAAACATATGATCATAATGGTTATAAACTCTGTTAAAACCAAGACCTTCTGTTACGTTGAATAGTTGATATATTCGGCTAAATTCTATACTTTGCTTTGAAAACCTGACGAGGATGAATGCAAATATATAATCACAATCGCGGGCCTACGTAATTGTCCAACACCAAAGCGAATAGTTATGTTCGGTTGGACTAAAATAGCGGCAATCTTTTGATTGCAGGAACATGTCTTCAGTTAACCCGTCTAAAATGGTATTCTTGACAAGTATTCAAGGGAAAAGTGAAGGATATCTTATTTTAATACTAGAATACTAGAGAATTCCCCGTATTTTTTGTCTAGAGCAATTAGGAATCATAATATCGCAATTGGATGCTTATTTAGAACGGATGACATAAATTATTCTCTAATAAGCCAATAATTATATTTTTTGTCATAGGGCTGAAACTTGAAATTCAAAGACTTTTTGCCTTACACCATACACAAGATGAAAGATAAATGGTCTGTTTGGAGCCAGAAGGGCGTCAACTTCAACACAGGGTTTATCCCCTTCTGGCTCTGATAAAAATTTAAAAAATACAGGTACTCACGAGCTGTATCTCTGGTAGTAGTTTGGTTTGCTGTTAATGGTCTGGCTGACGTCATTATCGTAGGTTTGCATGTTATTACCGATCCATGAATGACTGGCTGTTATCACGCCTTGCTCACGGGCGGTCTGCCATAACTGCGAGAGACAGAGAAAGGTAAATTAAATATATATATACCTATATATAAGCAAGTTAGTATATATATATATAGAGAGAGAGAGAGAGAGAGAGAGATGACTTAATACCGTTGGCCTGACCCGATAATGCTCTTTGGTAATTTCTGTGGTAGCTTTTGTTGTTGGTCGAAAGGACTTTTTAAAAGTAGAACAAACGAAATATAGACAAAGTGTGCCTAATGTACTTACTAAAATATTGAAATGTTTTCCAATTTTATATCGTAAAAGAATTACAATTAGTACATTTTCTAAATTTGTTCGAGCATCATTAATGCAATCTAATCCTAAATACTTGTCGCTCTCTTAGATACAATTTCAGTCATGAAAGTTTTAAATAGAAACTTGACAATATATGAATGTTGTGAATCTTCAACATCGTTGTCATTATCATCACCATCAGCACCATCAGCATCACCATCATCATCATCATCATCACCCCCATCGTCATCATCACCATCACCATCAGCACCATTAGCATCACCATCATCATCAGCAGCATCACCATCATCACGTTGATGAAATAATTCAAAAAAGTTTTATTCTAATAGTGGATGACTACGTCATGATTACGTCATAATACTTACTGGTTTGGCCTTGTACCACTGACTCTCATCTAGATATTCTTGCGAGACCCTGGGTTCGAATACACGAGATGATGCAGTACTACGAATGTAATCAGATATTACTCCATGATTCTCTGGGTAGCGGCCCTGTAAACATGATGACAATGTATTTATTTATTTATTTATTTACTTACTCATTTACTCACTCACTCACCCACCCACCCACCCACTCACTCATTTATTTATTTATTCATTGTTTTTTTTGGTTGTTTAAATACACGAGCCGATCTGGTAGTACTCACTTACTCACTTACTCACTCACTTACCCACTCACACACCAACCCACCAACCCACTCACTCATTTATTTATTTATTCATTAGTTTATTTGGTTGTTTAAATACACGACACGATCTGGTAGTACTACGGATGTAATCAGATATACTACTCCATGATTCTCTCAATCTCAGATCTTTCATTTAGTTATTTTCAATCTTTATCTTTTTATTTTCAACTATTTATTTATTAATTGATAAATTAATTTATTATTAATTCATTCATCTAATCATCTATCTATCAATTTTTTTATTTGTCTTTATTTTTTATTGTTTTACTCATGAATTTGTTTATCTTTTGTCATGATATTGCGGATCACCAGAATGATGTATTATGTGGTCATTTTGGTTTACTTACAGTAAGAATCGTCCATAGATTGGGATAAGTTGTACTCGCAAAGGATGGAACCACATTGTGCGAATGAACACCGCATTGACCTGAAATGAAAAGAGAAAGATGGAGACATTTTAGAAACAAAAAAAATCCCTAAAAGCAACAATACTTGTAAAATACAAAGTTATATCCAAAGAACGCCGATATTTGCTTCCAAGTCAAAAGTATTTTGTTCAGTCTTGTTGAAAGTCATTTGCACACTGCAAATCACATTTGATATATGGAAGTACGCACACATGTTGTATGAATTTCTGGTCCCACCTCTTCAGCTACTTGTCATTAAATTGCAAATATGAGGACATTTGTAGCTCAATCATAATCGGGGGACATTTCCTTGATGATATTCTTCCAAACTAAAACAAAAATATTGAGGATGCTCATAACCTTTTTTTCCCACCTTGACGTTCTATTTAAATCTTCATGTGTCCGTAATCTGTATAATTATATTAACTCACTCATTCTTTTGATATTTCTGGCGTAGTCCTGTTCAACATGGAATAGATCATCGGGCAAGCCGTCTATTGCGAACACGATCAAGGGATTGGATGACCTGCTGGTGTATCTATTCATGGACAAATATAAAGCAAACAAACAAAATTGTTTACAATCTATACATCAAGAATGGTAAAAACAGACAGTCGTCACATATTAACCCATCACGTTTTGAGAATATTTATCACAACGAACAATTCCTGAAGCCCTCTTTAAATTTATGGTAAAGACAATATACGATATATATACAATATAAAAACTGTAGGTGGTATAAATTGCATACGGGACTGAAACTCAAGCAAAATATATCTGCAATTTCTCCCGCTGCATGACCATTAGTTTTATATTATTGCTGTTACTCTATACATCCTAGCATATTTAGTTTTGTATTGTATTCATACAAGAAACTTTAATAACAAATGTCTCGCTCGCTCTACACAAGAGCAGTAATTTTGTTCTTGGTCAAATAAACACCTCTATTTAACGACTGAAGAGGCTACATAATGCCGGGGCGATAATTATCAGTAGATGCATTTTACTATTTGGCTGAGCGCTATATAACAAGCAGAATATTGCTGTACCATTTCTTTTTCTTTTTTGTATCATAATATGGAGAGTATAGGTCAAATGAAAGAAGACTGCAAGCTCATATTTTGCGACTTACTGAGCTCTGTTCCGGCACGAGAATCTGCATTCCTCTCCAGCCGTATTAGCGAAGGCACCTGATGAATACCCGGAACCTAGAAACATGAAGTTATTACAAAATGAAATGTTAGGAATTCAAGTTGTTGTATTGTCTTACAATACTTATGCCGTGTCACAAACAGAAATTACAGTCAGGTAACAAGACCTAAACAAAACAATGGCAAAAAGAGAGACAGAGAAGGGCAGAGAGAGGGAAATAGAGATAGAAACCTGCATTAATTTGAATATTTTGTGAAGAGGTTTAATGTCTTTATTTGGGAATACAGGGCAGGCTTACCTCGATTTCTTAGACCCAGACCAAGGCCAATTGCGAAGAATATTACCACCAGGAAGAACACGAGCTGAAAAGAACCACATTGACAGAAATATCAATATTTGATGTTGATCAAAATATAACTATTCAATCCAAACATTTTGTAAAGTGTACTGAGTTATTGGTTATGGTCACCATCATCATTACCGGCATTATCACTATCACCATCATCACCATCATCATCATCATCATCATCATCATCACCAACATCAATATAATCATTACCACTACCATCCCTACCACCACCACCCGTCCACACCAGTTGTTTTAGTTTTAGAACTGATATAATACAACACCTAGATTAAACATTCATGTTCACACCTTTTTTTAAATAGGTTTGATATTTTAGTGCATGCGTTTAATTGGGATAAACATGAAAATGAAACGGTTGGGGGATTTGTTGTCAACATGAAGGGGATGATGATGGGTTTTTTGTTGCAAATCTGAGGAGGGTAGTGATGAGTTTGGAAATATTAAAGATGTTTTGTTTTTTATTGCAATCAGCTTGACTTTAGCATTTGACAAATCATTCGAAAACAACGTGGATACATTTAATACCAACAATTGGGAATGATTAGGATGTATTTTAAGGGTCGCATATTGCAGGGGTATTTCATTCAAGCTCCTCACAACCATTTAACAAAAACATCCATCTCCAATGATAATTATACGTAATGATTACAATTTTAATTATCAACACCTCCTCACCAAAAAGCTCCAATATACCCGCCTTTAAAATGGTGTAATAATCATGGTGATACAGTAATAATACTAATGATCATCCCTAGCAATTCAAAAGTCATGACGATAATTATAATGATCTGAAATGTAATGATATTCAATGCTTTTTATCAAGCCCTTTTACGGTAAACAGATCAGACTGCCACTAATGCAACAAAATATAAAAAGTTATAATGGACCATATATTTTCTTATGTTTTAATGGATTCAAAATGATTTTCTCTGAACGTATCCATAATCCTTTCGATCCCAATTCTTCTTTGGCGTAGCATCGTTAAATTGGACACGTTTGACTTTAATTTTGAATTTTTTGTTTAGTATACGACCAAGTGGCAAGGACAATTTATAAGACATAATGAATATATAATTACACCAAAAGTTAAAAATAAAAAATAATTAAAACAATTGTAAGCATGTCATTATTTTGTGGACTTGATTTGATATGATGATAACAGTAGCGAGGGAGGGTTATGAATGATGGGGGCGGGTAGGGTGTGGGGTAGGGTGTGGGGGAGGGTGCTCACGTGCTTTCCAGTTAATAAGGAAGATTAATGGAAAGGAAAGATTGAATATAAAGAGGAGGGCAGAAGCCCGGTTATCCATTCTCTCTGAATGAGACAAGCCCCCTCAATGCCTCGTATTAATCATCTTTATATTGTTACGAACCTCATACATATTCATGTTCATATGTATATTTTTATGCTCATGAGCAGAACACTCGATATACATATGGACATGAATATGTATGAGGTTCGTAACAACATCA
Source organism: Strongylocentrotus droebachiensis (assembly GCA_035222895.1). Lineage (NCBI taxonomy): Eukaryota > Metazoa > Echinodermata > Echinoidea > Camarodonta > Strongylocentrotidae > Strongylocentrotus > Strongylocentrotus droebachiensis. The sequence goes on from JAVYIG010013372.1 coordinate 25,162, forward strand.
TATCTCCATGTTTTAAACCATAACCAACTTTCCATTATCCCCTAAAATTCATTATTACCATGACATGTCTACATATCAGGTCAGTATTATAACCATTGAAATAAATTCTTACAAAGCCATACCGCCAACGACATAGCCATATGAATCTGTAGCACAAAAGCTTTGCAAAATATGCTTTACCGTTTCCCAAAGTGATATTTGAAATCATGATTGCATTTTGAAGGAAAGCGATGGCAGTAAAAAAAAAAGTAGGCCTAAAGCGTTCGTGTTCATAAATTTATATGACATTATGAGTAAATATATTTTCCAATATCATTTTCCAACGTAATTATTCTGTAGCTCAAACATATTGAATCACTGAGTATGTCACACTACAGGAAATACCTGAACAGAGTTTCAAAAGCAATGTTTCTGCATGTTTGTTTACATCTGCCGATTAAAAAAAGCATGCATGCGCCTCCAATGATGCTTAACAATGGTTTTTGTTGTTTGTACCTCGTATATTTGTATTTCTTCACAAAAATTCGTCATTATTTCATTACGTTAATATTTACCTAAACGACAACCCACTATTGACTCATCTGCAAGTCATATTGGTGAAAATAGCGCAGAAAAGGGCGTTGCAAATGCCATGTTTTCGAATAAAACGCGTGAGCTATGTTTTCATTATGATTCATATGGCGGACATCGCTAGCGGTTAGATTCTGGTATCACGTGACACTTACGCAGATGATCTGCATTGCACCAAGCAAAATGGCGCCGTGGTAAAAATGTGACGAGGCAGAGCGGCATGCAGCAGGCGGGCGGCAGCGTGTTGTGTGTGTTTATGTGTGTGAGGAGAGAAGAACATCGCATTGTTTAGGAGTAGGAGTAGGGTGAGCAGGTTCATCACAGCACAATGGAGGTTAGGGTTGCATGTTGACAACATTTTGGATTAGTAGAGAGTGTGGGATGTTAAAAAATAATAAGAGACATGGTTAAACACGAACATGTTAACAAGGATGAATCTTTCAGGGATCATGAATGCTTAAGTATGCATTGTTCCGATTCTTCTTTATTCGACATGTTTGAAGCATATTGTACTCCTAAATTATCTGTTGTCTTTGATAAGGCCTACATTTTACAATAAAACAATCACATTTTCTATTGACAATTTGTTGTAAGAGAAAGACTTCTTTTTAGAATGATCGCGATGACGGATAAGAAGCAAATGGAATCAACTTGTGATGGGAATAATCTTGGGCCTATATCGAACATATGATGATGCTTTGAAACAATATTTTCTTGCATAATAAAAGCAAATTATACAGCCATCATTTTTATTTTTATTTCGAGCACACGGGGATGGCAGAGCAAGCACTGTTACATTTTACTTATAAATCATAATTATGAACAGGCAATACAAAATCATTGAAAAGTCATTTGAAATACACTTCGTGGGAATTACTCCCATTGAGTCGCACGACTTTAACGATCCTTTCTATCCATTAACATATAAACATGCAACGAATATAATCCATCGATGGTGTAATGGAACATAAATAAAATGGAATTTCTTGATAATGGGACAACACTTAAGCTCCCTGGCTTGAAATCGAACGATCGCTAAGTCAACATCCATTCGATCTCAACAGTCTGTCTATATCAAGATATATGTTAATATTTTACATGGGAACGTTTGTTGTCTAAACTTGATCATAACGAACTAGAATGTATACGGGTATAGCGAGGAAAGTTTGTTGTCTAAAGTGAAAATAACAAACTAGAATGCATTTGAGTATAACTGGTAAAGTTTGTTGTCTAAACTGGAAATAAATAAATGAGAATGTATAAGGTATAACGAGGAAAGTTTGTTCTTTCAACTGAATACAAACAAACTCAAATCAAATAGGGATGAGAGAACGAAAGAGAATTCCCACTCACCCATAGAAGCTTTTCATGTCGTTTATACCAAACTTCATCATCATCATCATCATCCCAATCCTCCTCATCTTTCCCCTGTAAACATAAAATAGTCTAAGGTTAGTTACCATGGTTACGAAAGAATAGGGTTCACAACATCGACAATGACCGAACGTCTCTGCTTTTGCTGAACGTGCATGTGCAATGTATTGAACGTCGATAAAAATGTAAAACTACAAAGAACTGTTGAGTATGAAATTAGAACAGAACAGCTATAGAATTGGAACAAACCAGCTCATTATTGCTTAACGTGCCAGTAATTTAGATCGATTGAAATGTAAAATTACGAAGGAGTATAAAATCAAAACTGAACACGTCGTACAACTGTGTATGGAAACTTGAGCTTGTACACACAAAGAGAATAGAAATATGCAAAACAATTTTCCGTTTACTGCATAAAACAAACAAACAACAGTTTTGAATTATTGTCCAACTTGCTTGATTCATTGTTTTGTTTATGATAATACAATATGTATTATACACGATATATCAATAAACATGTAATTTCTTTTGCAATATTTTAGCAGCATAAATAATTGTATATCGATTTCAATACTTAGAAAAAAACTCAAGAAAAATGATTTGTTTTTACAGGATATTTCTCCTTTATCATGGGCTACATTGTTTTTGAACATGCAGAGAGTTTTTTAGGGTCTTTTTTTTAAGTAACCACAGATGATGTATGAGGTTGTTCGGGAAGAGAGGATGAAGGATGGAATGGGGGGGGGGGGGGTAGCAAAACGAAAGCGATCATCAAGATACACTCATTATCACAAGCATATTTTATATATACATATTTTTGTAATCACTACAAAATAGAATTAAACTATGACGCAGGTTTTGAAGAAGACATGATGAGGATGAGAGGAGGGAGTTTGTGATGAGAAGAGAGGGTACAAAACATGAACGGCATGATACGATTCTTCAAAGATGCAATTAACCTTCATCATTTAGAAAGTAACAAATTTTAGAATACGAAAGCATTATTTCTCTTTAAATTTCCCTGATCTATTACATTGAATTGTTCTGAATGGATTTGCAAGCTAACAATCAACAAACCCATTATAAACATTGTGAAGTTTTAGACAGCTGTACAGTTTTCCACTAGTCTGTTTTGGTATAAACGAATGCATACTTCTAACTCTAATTACTTTGAGTTTTACTGATGAAAAGGTAATTTTCATTTTAAAATAGCAACGAGTACAAAAATACTAAAGCTTCATTCTTGGGATTTACACTGAAAATCTATTTGTCTGTATTCATCGTTATTCTTCATTTTGTTGTTTCAATCATCTTTTTAATTTTCCTTTTCTTTTTCTTATAATATTTAAACCCGTGAGATACAGGTATCTAATTTTGTCGAGTGTGTTTGCTTCATCAATGCTGAATATTATCTTTATGTTTGATTGATATTCTTACCCGATTTCATAAACAGGAATGGATTTGGATAGAGACAATTATACCACTAGAACAAAGGTGAGACCAAATTATCAGAACGTAAATTTAAATTTCGTCTATCCAATAGTGTTAGTATAATTATATCCACAATAGATAGCATGAGCGGAGAAAGAGCTTGCGTGATAAAGCTGCAATTTATTGTCGCCAAAACCCAATATTTTCCTTGATTATTATTATTATGGTCAAAGCTGGACGTATGTCTGCGGTGAAGACTGTTAGTAAAAATGCAGTCATTTTGTCTCTCTCTGTAAGGGCCATCCTTCGCAAGCATATCGTTTTCTACTGGTCCTTTCCTTATTCCACACTCTATTTCGTAGTATTTGTGTACGTTTGTATTGTTATGGTTAAATAAAATATCTTGAATCTTGAATGAGATTCGTAATTTATATAAAGAAAGTTATCTATCATGCATCTAGCAAGTTCTGGTAATATAATGAAAATATTTAAATGAAGCTCAAACATTATATTGACGGTGCAATAGGTCAAAGTGAATCATAGCTGTCAAAATGAGTTTCATGGAAAATTTATAGTAACTGTGAGTAGCGAGAAAAAGTAAAGAAATCGAACTAGTAGCCCCAACCAAGGACATTAGACGTGGTCTCCTTATATTATGTGGAACATTAAAATTCTATCTATATTGGGTACGGATAAGAATAATGTTGAACTGTGCGGTGTGCAGGTGAGGATGCATGACTTTAGCAAGTTTTCACAAGTTAGTACATGTAATTTGCAGGTTCAAACACCCAGTCTACTGTATTGTAAAACATGAATCAAGCATAATATGAAATAACATAATTCTCAAAACTTAATAAATATTTGAATTTGCCTTTATGTGAGCGTCGTTTGTCAAATTTGTTTTCCTTGTTAGTATGATCGACTGAACAAGTGACAAAGAGAATATAACGAAATCTGAAGAATCACGAAACAAATTCTATACATATGTCTTTTGAAAAAGTACTATTGTACAAAAATAGACGAGAATAATGTTGTTATGTTGTTTTCTGTCCTGATATATTTAGTATAAAAATTGATTTCGCCAATTTGACGGTCGATTAGGCATTAGTCATTAATGATTATGGTGAAGGAAAGACTTTTAAAAGCGTTTTTAATATCTAGAGCGTGCACGTGTGTGATTGATATTGTAGTTAATGTGGTAGAAATATATTTGTATAGTTCTATGCTGTTCTGAAAATTTGATAGTGAGGAAAATAAGAATTACGATAAATGCTTTGGATCCAAATAAGATTTATAACACAAGCACTCAATCTTGTTGAATACCACATATACCAAGACCGGTGGAACCCTTCCAAGCGGACCCTTCCAAGTCTCCCCTCAATAAGGGAGTTTACAGATACAATCTGCGCATGGGCAGATAAAGGTCATTTGTACCAAAATGGTAAAACCCACAGAGATGAACACTGGATATGCGCTCATGATAGTTATGTAACATTATTCATTTATGCACCAACGGTACATTCTATGATACACAGGTGGAAGTATTCTTTTCAAGAGGTCAAACAAAAGGTATTCATGAAGCACATCTAGGACTTTGGCAGTTATTATTCTAAGATGCTCAAAGTGGAACTTCTCCATGTGTAAAAGATCTGTGGATATTTGGGGTCATATCTACCATGTGATATCTGTAAACTCCCTTATTGATGGACTCTTAAAGGGATAGTCCACCCCAGGATTTTCTTTAGCTGACGATATAGACCTAATAATACCATGAAGAATGATACAAGTCTCATTAAAATCCATGATCACATAACGAAGATATATCGACTTTTTTATCGAAAATCAGCCGCCCCCCAAATGCAAATGCGTTACATGGGCATGAAACGATCGCCAAAAAATAACCGATAGTATCGAAATTGTGACGTATGTTGCGAGCTGCCTTCTTATTTCGCAGACATTCACTTTCGCTTTCACTTTCATTCATGATTCGTCGTGTCAGTGCGATAACAGTGTACCGCGAGCGAAAGTGAATGTCTGCGAAATAAGAAGGCAGCTCGCAACATACGTCACAATCGTTTCATGCCCATGTAACGCATTTGCATTTGGGGGGCGGCTGATTTTCGATAGAAAAGTCGATATATCTTCGTTATGTGATCATGGATTTTAATGAGACTTGTATCATTCTTCATGGTATTATTAGGTCTATATCGTCAGCTAAAAAAAATCCTGGGGTGGACTTTCCCTTTAACTATGCCATGGCTTGAATGAATGCATTGCCGGTGGTGCTTATGAAGTCACGTATATTTGGCAGATAAGGTAAAGATTCTTACCCCAGCTCTAGCCATCTTTTCTCTCTTTTCCCTGGTCGTCATATGATGCGATGAACTCGTCGTATCGATGGGTTTCGAACCCAAGGCACTAGAGGCAGCCTGAATAAAAGAAATTAAAAAAATATATATATATATCAAGATGGTTTACAAAAATATATCTTTATGATTTTTCTTCCATCAAATAAATTTGAAATACTTGTGATGAACTCAAAACACAACTGCATAAAATCATCAGCACAAACATAACGGACGACATCATCATGATCATAGTGGCACGGTGGTATGTTGGTAAACGCCCTTGACTCTCATTCGAGCGGTCCTGAGTTCGATCCTCGCTCGTAGCTTACATCTTTGGACATGGTGTATTACCCATATTTGTTCCTCTCGACCCAAACGTAAATGGGGTCCTGTTAGTGTTGGGTTGATGATAATAATGGCAGTGCCCGCAGAAAGAGCCTTGTTACAATCCGTGTGGCTATACAAGACCAAATTATATGGGAAGGAGTGTTACATTCCATGTATGGATGTAGTTCAGTTGTTGTATTACTGGTATATGTATAGCCTTGGACATTGTGTCAACTGGCACCTGCGGCAACAGAGACATTGTTGTGACGCATAGGGCTTCAAATAGGTCATCAGAATAGGTTGACAGACAGTGTTGGACCATAGAAGGTCCATGGTTGGACCATGGCATGAATAGAACTAAATTTATATTTTAGGAGGCGTGGTTGTTCAGTGGAAGATCAGTAGACTCGTAACGTGAAGTCGCGGGTTCTACTTCAAAATCAACTCGATGCACTGTAATTCGGTGAGGCATTCATGAACACCACGTCTGCCTAACGCGTAATTTGGATAATGAACGGTCATTATCCAATTCTAATGAACGGTCAGTATCCAATTCTAATGACCGGTCATTAGTAAAATCATGTCATAAAACATCATTTTATATAACAAATAAAGAATAATCTTATAAAACAAATAATACACAGCATTTTGTTCGGGCATTAGTAAAATTACCCACACTCGGTACCTTCAAAGCAATCCAAACACCCTCGGCTATCGCCTCGGGCATGTTAGACTGTTCCAAAGGTACCTTGTGTGGGCAATTCTTACTAATGCCCTCACTGCTGTGTATTATTTGTATAATAAATAACTGTACAGGTTTGAAAACATGTTTAGAAATTCAGCGGGGCCCTCGCTAAGAACACTGATAAAACCAATGGGGTTACCCTGGTTAAATGCGACCACGTCACAATGTTGATCATTGTAATGAAAGACCAGCATAGTCCATGCACTTTGTAACGTGCATGTCAGCTACACCTCAATACAATATGAAAATAGCATTGAATTTGATCATATGATCCTCATTTCAATCAGTTTATGCCCGGCGGCCATTTTATTGTTTCCATGGTTTCCACTTCACGTCTCAACGAGTGCTTCCATGCAATACAAAAACATTCTCGTATTGGGGGGTTGGAGAGGAGGTCGGGAAACAGACGTGTAAAAATGTGTTCACATTTCCCCAGGTAGTTATTATATCTCCCCTGTGCCCCTACCCCTCCCCCTCCCTCCTCGCCCCTCCCCTAAATCCATTACTGGCTTATAATATATCCATCTCTACTCCTGTTATCTGTTCGCAATCTAGCTGATATCAATACTAGCATACATACACAGCTTGGGCGTGTTAGGGGAATACAGTAATCGATTGATGCAAAATTAGATATCATGGTCTGTGATATATTATGCATCATGTCGTTCAATATTACTCATAGGCCAATGCATGCGGGGGATATGTATATAATTGTATACACTGACTTCATCATGGCCTGTAAGCCTATCCAGTTAACAACTATACTATTCATAACTCTTGCATATTTGATATTTTGTTGGTCTTTTTCGTAACTCAAGAATGAAAGGTAGACAGGTTGTTTCATGGCCTCTGTTGAATACTTTTAGATGGAAGTTTTAATGGCAAATTATCAAGAAACATAAATCAGGACAAATAGATTATTCACATATTTAAATAAAATACAAACTTGGTAGGAGTATGACAAATTTAGTTAAATGTATACTGGGTCTTATCATGGACCTAACATAAAGCACATTATTGATAAGCATTGACGGTGAATTAAGCATCTATATGTATAAAAGCGCATTGATAAGAATATAGTTTCATAAGGTTTTTTTATAAATGGATTTTGATAAATAAAAAAAAAGATAATAAAATTCGTCAGATCTCATTGAAAAATGGGTTGATATATACATGTATATATTCAGTTACATAACTGCCTTCCACATGCATTTAGGAATAACAAATGGTCAAACATATATTAAATATATAAAGTTTAATCATAAAAAAACGATATATGATAACAGAAGTAATCTCTCCGACAACAGTGCATTTCATCCTTCTTTTTTTAAGTTTAATTACTGTTCTGTTGGAAATAAAAAATAAACTGAAACTGAAACTGAAACTGAACTGATAATGAATAAAATCGAAGATATTTATCATTGATTCAGAAATGATTAATTGTCAAAACATGAGACTATTGAAATACAATAATATATCGCACCTGGGACTACGTAATGAGACAAAAAAGATGGAAGCCAGTCTGTAAATTAATCCTCCTTTTTACAGTTAAAATACGTGATCATTGTACTCATCCAAATAGACTCGAAAATATCATTACCCGATTATCAACAGAGAAATGTTAAGAAAGGAACATGTTGATGATAATGGAATTATTATATTCCTAGGCATCATATATCTGAAAGGGGAAGTTCACCCTAATATTAAGTTGGTTTTCAAGTAAAAGCCGAAAAATAAGAAAACTAAATTAGTGACAGTTTGAGCGAAATCCGGTAAGAAATATGAAGTCATGAAATGTTTAAGTTGTGATCAGTGAAAGACAAATTGGCAACGCTGTGACGTATCATGCGAGCTCCTCTCCAGTGTTCTCCCTACAGCAAAATAATTTGGGTAAAGTTCCAAACAGGAGTGGACACAGAGTGCCAGAAAGAAGGAGAGGGGATACATGTATTTCTGTAATATATATTTATATAAATCAGTATTTACTGATTTTTTTTTTCCTTAACAGGAACATTATTTCCGGAATCCTACTCCAGGAAGAAATTCGTAACAAAAAGTTCCTTCGCAAGTATTTCTGCTCTTCTAAGGCTCCAAAGGGAGGGGACTCGACTTTTGTTAACCCCTGAAAAGGATTTTTGACAATATATTTCTCACGATTTGTAAATGTTTCTCAAACGGGTTGGCTGTTTTACCTTAAAACGATTTATGTTTCTTAAAGGAGGTTGCTGGGTTTCTTTTGAACCACAAAGAGGCTTGTATGCTTTTCAAATAGAGAAGACTATTTACCCTACCCTTTTCCATAAATGTGGGGGAGGGGGAGGCGGTTGTTGGCCCCCTGAATCCGCCTTGAATGGTTAGGTCGACAGTCACATCTACATCATATTTGCTCACATTGAATCAATCACGAAACATAAAAGACCCAAGCCAGAAATGTATACGTCTGTTCATAGCCAGAAGGGCATTTACTCTGTGCTAAGGTATTGGACTTAACGCCCTTCTGGCTCCAAACAAGACGATACTGAAAACTTGTTTGCTCCAAGAGATTTCAAAACGTGCCCGAAGATTTCTATACCAAAGTTAGATCAACAGTGGTTTCATTGTGTGCAGGCATGCTGTATACAAGACCAAAGTATCGGTATGACATGGTACCAGGATCAACTCTTTGCTTGAATCTATTCTCAGATATTTGAATGATTCAACCGCGGGGGGGGGGGGGGGGGAGATTTCCATTATTGGGTCAGATCGGAGTAGACTATCACGTACTTTGAAGCGCAAGTAATCTTATCAAAGAATATTTTCTTTTTCACACGCTCATATTGAATGCATGCTGCGCATACAATAAGAATGACATATGTTCATCCGGGAATATTGTATGGAATCAACTGCCAGTAGAATTTGAAATGAATTAAACTCAAGGAGACTATTTTATTAGACAACTGAAATCATCATCCATCAATGTTTTGACTAAAACGTAACGCTTTTCTTGAACTGTTATAAATTTCATATTAGGTATGACATGAACATTGGTAATAAATGCTCAAATACTACTACTTTGATTTCGGGTGTTAATACATTGCAGACAAATTGTTTTGCTTCATAAAACGAAATACAATTGTGTTATTATGAACTAAGTGTGGATTACTGTGTATGTTCGTGTAATACATACATCGTACACATTGCTTTTCCCCATCCCTCCAAAAATGCCAATATAAATAACCTTATTGCATTCCTGCAATGAAATGAAAGCAATCATTACCTCAACAATTCAATTTGAATTTGGAAACGTGTGAAGTTTGTTATTCGTGACGCTCGGGGCAGTACATGGCATATTTCAAGTGATCAAATGGCATGGATCGTGTATAAGATATAAGACCCATCAAATACAATGCTACAGAATTCATGCCTTCTCTTGGCTCATGGATTATCGCTCGACATTTTCATAGTCTGAATTATCTGTGAGCAACCAGGTGGTTTCTGATGTTCTTTAAAGGTTTACATGGTGAGGTAGATGTGTCTTCGAAAGATCGTAAAGGTACTTGGTAACATTGTAAAGATGAAATAAAATAGTGCTAAGGTGGTGACTTCAATGCTAAACGTACACTTTGAAAGTTTGAGTGAAAGCGGACCATTATTAACAATACAAATAAGGAAAAACTGATCTGATCGATACCTAAATTCTCCCAACTAAATTATTACTGTTTAATTACGTTTGAGGTAAATGTAAATCGTCACTAAGCAATGAATTGGCTCTATCTACCATTCCAGACACTTAAGTGTTGAAAGATTTTCAAAAGTCTATCTTTTATCTTTTTTTCATGGAAAAACGGTTGGGAAAATTCAAAAATTGTTGAGAGAATTTACTGTTAATCACTGTTAGAGGGTGTTGCACAGTGATGCCTTCTTAGAAAACCACTAATATCTTTGTGGTTTGAGAATTTTGTTCATGATTTTGTGCATGTTAGAGGGTTAGTACGGGAGAGGGAAGATAATAAGTAACATTTAATACACAAGTTACGCAATTATTTTAATCAACCTTCAACAATATTACCGAGTCACTTTAAAGTTCTTGACAGAACTATAAAACGAAAGAGTTGTTGTTATTAGATTATGTGTTAAGGCAATTCAGTAAAAACTGACTATTTATGCCTAGAATTACACAACAGTTCTTTTAAGAACTAAAACATCTCTGCAAGAAAGAATACTCATGTATATAGGACTACCCGCATGGTGTACCCGTTTAAGTTTTCCTTATTCATAGATGGTTTCTACTGTCAACCATTCAAGTATGAAAGATTTAATGACTTCCATTTAAGTCGTTTCTACTGTCAGCCATTCAAGTATGAACGACTTAAGGATTTCCATTTAAGAAATGTTTTCCTATATGGTTTCTTACATTCCATATGAGAAACCCTATATCCATACATCCACCTTGTCTACATTTCCAAATATTGCCCAAAGCAAGAACCAATTACCATCTACAAACAGAAATGACTTTCCCATTCAAGCCTTTTGTTTGTTTTGTTTTGGCGGTAAACAAAAGGTGATGTCACACTTTGGCGAGTGACTATTCAATCGAGGACACCTTTCCAGTTCACAATAGGAGCAGTTAGATGTTGTAAAAATAGCTTTTCAGCTCAATGGTCTATACCTTTCAAATAAGTTTCAATATACTCCTGTCTGGTTTACATTGGTCCTACATTGGAGGTTAAATTAAGCAGGTTCTGGAACCGCTTCCAGACTCTTAGGTAAATGTAGATGTACGTCGATATAGGCGATTGTTGGAACTTGTTTGTACCTTTTAATAACAGGGACTGCCTCGACAGAACCTTATGGTTTTATTTGCAGTTTCCCCAATTCATTTCTTTTGCTGATTAACTTTGTATAGTTCCGGTATATTTGTAGATATGTTTCCATTTTGCGTGTATTCACTGTTTTCTATATTGTATATAATCTGTATCTTATCTGTTTTGTATTGATTTGAATTGAAATAAAACATGAAACTTGAAACTGTAGTCGGAAAATTGAATTTGTAGAGCGTTATCGCCTATCGATGCGACCACCCTGTCTACTTCTAAGCCATGGAATATATTACCCATAAAACATCCAAAGTTCTGTATAAAGGATTTCTATTCTCAGAGAGAACTATATCACTTACAAGCTTCGCATTTTGTTCGTTTCCATTCGCTTTATCATTTATGATCAACGCAAATGAATATTTTTGCATCTTTGTGATTTTGTCAATGATTTGAAAGTAAAATTAATTTGAATTGATTTGTTATATCCATCTTATCCCTGAAGCCGCATCTGATAATTGCTTTTAACAAAATGATCGTACATTACTAAATAATGCTCTGTATTAAACCTAATTCAATACCGCTATCATTAACTATAAACTGCAGTAGATTAGGTTTGTAGATCAGAATTGTCAGTACACGATAAAGAAAAAGGCACAAGCCCTGTTCAAATAACATGTCATGTTCCAATGATAATAAATTAATCGCCATTATGAGGTGAATTTTGCATAAATGAATATTAGCGCAAATGCTGTTCAAGTAAACTAATTTCATGGTTTCAGTGATAATAAATATAATTAACATTACAAGGCTATTTTCGCTTAAAGGAATGTAAGGGCAGAATTGTGGAATACCAATGATATTATCAGAGTGCTCAACTACATTCTTTACTAATGGAGTCATTGGTTTCAAGGAAATAACGAGGACAAAGAAAAATAAAGGGATGGCAAATAAATGGCGAGGTTATGTTTAGTCAGGCTCTAGTGAATCAAATCACGCAGAGAACAATATATAGTTCAAAATGATATTTGATGAATACTGCTTCTATATTATACTGGTATCCCAGCCATGCCAGTCGTGTATTTTGTTAAATTGTAATACTAATATTTAAAATGGGCGTTGTGGCGTGCGCCTGTAATCCAGCTAACAATGGAAGATACAAACTGATTCAGCCGGGGACGCGGGTTCGAAACTGAGTCACGACTTTCAGTGACGTTTAAAGGTCGGTCCCCAGACGTAAATAATCACATATGATTGATAAACCTCTGTAAAAACCCAACACACACACACACACTTCCAATTCATTCATTTGGGTTTTTTCTTTATTTCGCTACAGTAAATTAGCCACCCAAAGACATAAAAGTGTCTACTACTTACTATGATAACATACTGTACATTGGGTTAATCATACTGTAAATTTGTAAATAGTCATCTTTAACTCGAGGTCCTATTTCATCTTTTATATTTTATAAGCGTTTATACTTGCCTTTTTAATGTGATCATGTAAAAGAAAACAATACTTAATACATTTTTTTAAACGTTATAAACGATGTAAATATGTTCATGATTATTCAGGGCCCCATGGAAGACCACTACTTGTTGGTGAATGGGCTACCCTGTCAAAAGATTAGAAATAAATAAATTAATAAATGAATAAATAAAACAAACATTGTAGATTCGTGTAGACATACATTTTGGCATACGAACAATAAAACATGAATTGAAATTCGAATGCGTTTCGTTATCCGTACCATCATCGAATACGATTAGAGACAGCCTACCTGAAATATTTTGTTTGAATAATGGTATTATTTTCATTTTTATGTCAGTCTTTACTTTGTATTGCATTTAAGAGACACGTGTCATAAAGACAATAGATGAATAATTCATCCATGATTGGTCATGAAAGATTTGTCATTAAACCCATCATATTCTCCATCGGAATAGACATAAACAAATAACATTTGGTGATAGCAATGCTCATCAAATGTTAAGATAACAAACAAAGCTATTATGTGAAATAAACATTATTTTGCCTGCTCATAGTTTGTCGTTAAGCACTGCGTAGTCTTTTCTAAATAATTCAATATTGTTCGAAATGAGCATATATATATATATATATATATATATCTTTTTAAATAATAATAATAGTGGGTCGTGTATATGGCGCACACGTCTGTCAGATTTGACTCTCCTGTCGCTCCACAATTATTACCATATATATATATATATATCGTATACATTCATACTATAAATAAATTCCAACATTGTATTCAATACATCTTTTGTGGAGTATGATAGTAAAAGTTTGAGGAATGGGCATAATATTACAACAAAATATGTTTTTACATATAATTATAAGTACCATTATTATCATTATTTATTGACCTATCACTTTAGGTTTCATCCAATTATCATTGAGCATGTTAGGGAAAATAGTAAAGGGCGCTTGCCCATGAACGAATGACTTGGTTTTGAATCGAGGACCTTCAAATTAGGAGACCACTGATCTTGAGCCATCGGGCATCATCATCATGGATGTCATCATCATCATCACCACCCTCCATCCTCCTTCTCCTCAGCATCAGTCATCACCTTTAATATAATAATCATTATCATCGTCGCTATCATCACCACCGTCATCATCATCATCATTAATGTCATCATCATCACTATCATCACCACCATCATCGTCATTAATGTCATCATCATCATTAATGCCATCATCATCATCATCACTATCGTCACCACCATCATCATCACTATCATCACAATCGTCATCACCATCATCATCATCATCATCATTTATGTCATCACCATCATCATTAATGTCATCACCATCATCATTAATGTCCTCACCATCATCATTTATGTCATCACCATCATCATTTATGTCATCACCATCATCATCACTATCATCTCCACCATCATCATCGTCATTAATGTCATCATCATCACTATCATCACCACCATCATCATCATCACTATCATCACCATCGTCATCATCATCATCATCATTAATGTCATCACCATCATCATCGTCATTAATGTCACCATCATCATCACTATCATCACCATCATCATCATCATTATCACCATCGTCATCACCATCATCAAAACTGTTACTACACAGAGCATAAATATATATATTAACCTTGGGTCTGCTGTCAATACTGGTCGTTCTAGGAGCAGGATTCGGACCAGCCTCTACATCGAACGCTGTCTCCTTCTTAATCGGTTGCCCATCAGCTACCTGTAAGGCAAGATTAATACTGGACATAGAGCCTCCCTTATAACCATTGGTAGGCTGAGCATATCTGGTCTCCGCGTCACTACCGGGCGGCGTACCCCGTGGTGTGCTTCTCGTCTTCGTCAACCGTTTATTTTTCGGTTTGTCATCATCATCTTGGTAGTATGCCCGGTTGTCTCCGCCCTTGACCGCGGTCGGCTTGTGAACTGGGTTAGCATAGGTAGCCTGAGCGGTAGGGTAAGGCTTAGGATTGATGAGTTCTAAGACTGAAGCGGGTGTTCTGGAGCGACTAGGGGGATCATTGGGGGTGGAATAGTTCCTAGGACCAGCAACAGGTGTCTGTGATCGGCTAGGAGCGTTGTCCGTATCTGAAGCAGGGTACGGCTGAGGATTACGAATCGAGTCTAGGTATCGCTGCGACATGTTGTCTGTCTGACTATCAGCTGTAGATCAAAACACTGGAGGAAACAGTGATCGTGGCGCTTTGATCATGAGCAGTACCAGCATCAGGTGAAAGTCCTAGCATACAAAGCTTAATCCCATATATTCCACTAACGATATGGCGGTTATAAAAAGACGAAGCTGTTTCACACCGTTTCCTCATCCGACTGTACACCCGAATCAAATAATAACAGTGCGACTGAATAATCTCACTACACCTTTCCTACATACGAGAGGCGGTGGTCTGAGGGGGTTTTGAATTAACGGTTTCCTAATTCTAAAGGAATGCTATCCATTATGCGGTCGGCTGTGCATTTGAGTCCGTCGCACCATACAATGGTGTTTTGCATTTCAAAACGTGTACTCATCCGTGGCAAAACAAGCTTGCCTCGACCGTTCTGGAGATCGTATATCAAACCACGAATGGCACAGTATTATTGTCAAGCCATAAACGTATTGTCAGAATCGAACTGCATTGTGGGCCGAGTATTATGATTTCATTCTGAATCTCTCTGCTCGCTATTCATGTTTTCACGCGTAGGGTGCATGTTTCTTTTTAATGACAAATAGAAAAAAAAAGGGTACGTTCCAGGGGACTTTTTGTGCAAGCTCTAATCGAATGAGCTAGCCTCTCCCATCCGGTACAAATACATGTTTGAAAATGTAATACCAATCTTTCCTAAACTGACAGGGTATAATGTCGTCGTTTTCATGATATACTATTGACCTTGATAGATGATTACATTCTATTTTATTACGGGCAAAGAGCATAATGAAAAAATGATAAAACACAATAGTCATCAAGGTTATGTTATGTTATAATAATAATAATAATAATAATAATAATGGGTTCTTGTATAGCGCTCATGTCGGTCAGATTTGACCCTCCTGCAGATCATAGCTTGTTTGATTTCAATCACACTCACAACTTCCATTCTGTGCTTTCAGGTAGAGCTTACGTTGGATATTAAATCTTATAAAATCATATAAGAGTGGAGGGGTCATCAAGTAAGTCAGTGTTTGGCAATTAACACTGAGCCTTATCAATTTCATTTACTTTGATAATTTGGAAATAGTTCTGTATTTTCTTTATTTCAATTGGAAAAGCATTGATACTCTGGTATAATACGCTGTAAAGCATTGTTATGACAATACTAGTATTATACAGTAGGCTTACGGTTGCACCATGTGAGAGAGGGGGAGGATTGCATGGGGAGTCCTGAAAAGGACTGTTGGTAGTCTATTTATTGAGCTTACACTTCTAAAGACAACTATACTGACGGTTGGAGAGGATGGGTAGTAGGAGGGGATCTAACTTGCGTTATAGTTCTCTTTAGAACTATAAGCTCATAGACAGATTACCAACAGTCCTTTTCAGTACTAAACACAGACTCAAGAAAGAAAGATTATCGACAATCCTATTCAGGACTCCCTCCCCCTCTCTCACACGGTGCAACCGCAAGCCTATTGAATATTTACAACACCACGCAAGCCGATACATATTATAAGCAGCATCTAATACTAGAATTGAATAAGGAAATTCGTGACCATGGAGAATTGTCAAAGAAATGAACATGATTGGAATCGGGGAGGTTATTTCTTTTCATGGTCGAGGGTAGGAACATACTCGGAGTAGAGCAACCCGGAAAAAAGGGGGGGGGGGGGTTATATTTTACAGAATTCAGTCTAAAGGATCACATGAAATTAAAACTAGATCACATTTATACCAAAATAAAAAGTCTGTGGAAGGTCGATATAAGAACCAACGACCAAACAATTGATTAAATACTGATATCCTAACCGAAATTGAATCTGTTGACTTTGGAAGGTTCGAGACAAGATATGCATTATACGATTGTTTGTAAAAATATGATTATGAAAGATCAATAAAACATATAAATACCAAAAAAATATATGCAGTAATACTTTGCAACTTAGAAAATACATTTAAAGCCCACCATTTTCAACCCAGAAACTGAAGGGTGAAGAACAATAGATGCCCACGAGGTGGCGCCTCTACCAATACCTTTTCTGCTACATGAACATGATTTATCATACCGTCTCTCTAACTCCCTCCTTCTACCTTCTCTCTCTCTCCCAGTCTCCCTCTCTCTCTCTCTCTCTTTCTCTCTCCCTCCCTCCTTCCCCTCCTCTCTTTCTTTCTATCCCCCTCTCTCTCCTTTTCTCTTCCCTCTCCACACTGTCTTTCTCTCTCTCCTCCCTCAGTTTCTCCCCTGTCGCTCCTTACACTTTATTTCCCCTTTTTTCTCTCTCGTTCTCTCTACACCGCGTAATTTTACCTCCTTTATTCCTTTTCTCCATCCATCTCATTCTCAGTTTCAAATAAATAATTGCTGATTATTAACCCCCCCCCCCCCCTAGCCTGTAAGCACAGGCTCTTATTTGACAATTTTCCTAAAGCTATTAAGGGTGTGTGCTTGCGAACTACCCCCCCCCCCCCTCCCGCCATAAATACACAGGTACAATCAAATAACAAGATAATTGAAACCATTTTCTGTTGTGTTTCTACGTTTATTTACGTATCAAATTACAAAAGTCCCTGCACAATGACATCTACATAATGAATATAATACATGAATTTTCTAATTTGGGTGAACGTAGCTTCTGAAGCATGTTTAGCAGCACAGATAAGTCCATTTGCCAGTCTAAACGGATCGGAGAAATCTAGAATTATTTAATTTGTTATTTGTATAAGCCCTTACTTACGATGACCATAATACGATGGGGATATTCACAATGAAGCGGAGATGGTGCACACATTTTACGCATGAACCCTTCAACGGAGTAATACAAACTTTTAGAGTGCTTCAGAACGTTATTAAATGAACGATTGGTGATTATTTTAAACTTTAAGGTTTTAGGTAAGCAACTGGACGTGCAGCTATAGGTCATTTATTTAAGGTTTGTTACTTTACTAATGGTACTAGCGCATCGACTTGGTTTCGAACCTATGACCTCCCGGTTACGAGACATGACTGCCCTACCACAGAGCCGCACGTAAATCCGCATCATTGCGATGGCTCATAGTATAGGCATTTGTCATAAGATTGCTTTCTTCTGAAGTTCTCAAGGGACTCTAACACAAGGTTTCGATCAACAATCCAAAACTAATATCTACATTATACGGTATATCGTTTACCATCTAGGATGAATGTCCTCCTCTAACAGCATATATACAGACTCAAAATTTACACTAAATGCTACTGCACTCTCCAACAAGCAAACTATATTAAATAGAGTTCTTGACCGTAACGGTCCTTCAATTAGTCCTGAATTTCTTCGTCTAAACACGAACACTATTATAAAGGCTGGTGAGTTTCACATTTGACGTTGATTGCTGCTCTTACATGGTCAATTTCAAAGAGTTTTCGATTCCGAGAGAACTTCGATGTATTCGTCCAAATCTAAATGCCCCTCGATACCATGATCTTGCTTTACTCTTGGTCAATAATTCTCGCAAAGAATTCTAGAGATCGATTGAAGTCTCGGAGGTTCTGTGGTTGATTCCGCTTTGATATCACCAACCGCACGTCTGCAATTTTCCATTAAAGAGTTTTCGACAAATCGTAGGGCTCCTGGATTTCTTCGTTGAATTTGTCTTTCAAATAATTCTATAAATCAAGACAGGTCTAAGGATCTTCGATTTAATCTGTTTTGTTGCTATTACGGACCGATACCACCGGATTTCTCCTTCTTGTAAATTCTTTCACAATGTCCTTGAGGAATGCTAAAACTTTACAGAGTTCTCGATCGTGACAGGTCTTCGATCCACCCTGCATTAATTCCTCCAAACCCGAATGCCCCAGGGCCTGTGAATCTCCTGTAGGTAAGCACCTCCCTATCCACAGGTTTATCTTCAGCCGATGCCGTCAGCTCGCGCATATCCAATCCGCTCTCGTAGATCACATTATCCACCCACCCGCTCTCGCTCTGTCGCCTGGATGTCTCCTCGGACTTGGTGATGACGTTCAGCGTCGTCGCTCGGTCTATCAGATGCTGCAGGGAATACGCGGTGACGAACGAATCGCCGGTCGTACCCGTACCCGAGCGATGGAACCTTGAGCGACGCTCTTCGGCTTCAGTGATCTCGGCGTAGATGCTGGACCGGTTGCTGTCGTGAGCTGAGAGGTAGGATAGGTGTTTCCAGCGAGGTAAAGTGGAGCCGTTGTCGTTGATGAACAGGTCCTTCTGATGGGTGATCTCCATTGTGCCTCGCTCTGATTTAGTCGATGAGATCTCCTCGTAGGGGTGAGCGGTGGAACTCAGAATCCTGGAGCAGAAAGAAAAGTAGTCATAAAGTGTTATTGTTTTACAATGTTATCAAAATATCATAATGGTAATCGGTAATCATAGCTTATTTTCATCATATCTAACGATCACAATTGAATATTATAATCATAGTAACGGAACAAAAAAATAATCATAGAAGGTGTCCATTTAGTCGATTCGTATATGAGCACTACTAAAAGTAGGAGAAGAATAATTATATCAATTGTACAGCAGCAGTTCAATTTTTGAAATTCACGACCTCGTAATTTGATTCAATCAGCCGATGATAACATACAGTATTTCAAAAATAAATTAGCAGAGTCGATACTCAGACGGCTGATAGAAATGAGAAAACGCCCTCTTGTGAACCCTGGAGATAATGATCTAGAAACGGATCATGGAAAAACGCCGAAAAACAGAAAAAGAACTAGACTCAATATTCATGTTGACGACGAGAATATAATTTATTAGGTAGTTCCAGCAACCCACCCCCCCCCCCCCCCCCCCCCTCTGAAAACTCCCATGAAAACGTCAGTATATGGATAACCCACGAGAGGATTTCCGGGGTTTCTCTTATTTAATCTCGACCCATAAGTTCCCGATTCCAGACATCACGTTCACGAGAACAATTAGGGAACAATATTATGCCGGGAAAGTGATCCCCCTCTTTCTGACAATACGGAATCCACCCCTGGATTTTTTTTTATATTGTTAGATTTAGATGCTTATTGAGATGACCCACCTTATCTTCCTAACGAGGCACACGACAACGACCACAAATAGGATGAGGATGACGACCACGGCACTGCTGGCGACCACGGCAATTAGGAAGGTCAGAGAGGGTCGATTACCTGAAGAAAAAAAAATCAAGCAAACATTAATTGATTATGTGGTTATTTTAATTCTTTTCGACAGAATTTGTGCCTGGGATAGGAAATGTGAGCTTGTCTACTTTATGCATGGGATCTCCCCTCAATATCAATGAACGCGATAAGATGACAGCTTCTTTACATTCTCTCAATTAAAAACGACTTCATGAATTGATTATTATGGTACCAATATATATCATTACAAAAATCACTCGACACAAACCACATCCAAAGTATTATGGACAATTACGAAATAACAACAACATGCCAAGTACTATGAGAACAATTTATTTATTTGCTTCATTATTATTATCATGCCCGTTAAAAATCTGATACAAGTTCCTGGTTTATGAAATACAATATAGCCTATGCCTAATGACTTTAAAAGTGTTTGAATAGTTTTCTTGTCACTTACCGCCTGTATCTAAAGTATTTCCTTGTGATATGTTACCCGCTTGCTCTACAGGCAGTGTCGATGTTTCTTCTACTATGCCTCCATGCTCACTTCTACCTGTAAAACAGCAACAACAACAAAAAAGAATTAAAAATATATGCATATGGCTCCGGTTAGTCTCATTTCACAACGCCCCCTATCGTCAGAGCATGATCTGAGTCGGCAGCCTAACATGTTAGCCTATGGACGTTTTTTTAAAAAATCGTTAAAAATTCATTTTTTGTTTAAACGAAAAGCACATCCACCCCGACGTACGTTATCACTAGCTCTTTCATTGGAGCCCTCATGTCTCATTGACTTTTGAAAGTTCACCCACCGTAATTTTTCAAAATAGGTTGCAAGCTCGTCATTGCCTATAATACACGTGTGAAACAAGTCTAACTTTGGACTCAGTTTACCAAGCGATTTGAAGGTTATAGGTCGAGCACACGAAACATAAAAAGCATGAATTATCATAGATCACTTCTGCCTATTTCATTATGTCCATTTCATCCAACCCCCCACCGTAATTTTTTCCATTTAGTAAAAGCAAACATTTTGCCGAGTTTAGCAAAACATGAATATTCATGAACGGTCAGACAATACAGCCTTTGTAGTACGTAACGTATAGTGAATGGAATGGGCGATGATCCGTTCAGGAGGCAGAGGTCAGTGGTTTGTGCTGGCAATGTTCACGCGAGCGAAAATGAGACAATCGGAGCAATATGAAATATGTAATGATAATTATGTTTGATGACAGTTTAAAAGATGCAGTTATGAATAATGATATGTATTTCTATAGCGCCGTATATCTAGAATTGTATTCCGAGGCACATTTACCTCACCTGGGTCGAGTGTGGCAAATGAAGATTTATGCCTTGCCAAAGGACATTAGTGCCGTGTCGGGGATCGAACCACGAATTTCAAGTCAAGTGCGTAAACCACTCGACTACGACACTTCTACTGATTGCTGGCAGCAGTTAATCATCAAGTCTTAATCTTCCTGTTTTCATGGTTATTTACAAGATGTCGCACACACTTCTAAAATTCTGGTCCGTGAATGATCTTCCCCTTTTAAATTTCAATCATCAGTTCATTTATTATTTTAATAGAAGATAAAAATGGTATACTGAATAGAATATTGACATCAACCTTCTGTATTAATATAAGTTATTGAAATACATATCATGATATATGATATAACCATTAATGAACTTGCAGACAAAATAGTTTGAAAGTATACGGTCGGAGGATTTGCTGTTTGGGATTATACATGTAGATTTGCTTGAATAGAGATACAATAGAGATATGACATAATCGTCCCAAATGTTGGACTAATAAAGAATGTAACACTTAGGATTTTTTTTAAATAGAGAAATCCTATCTCTAGCAAGGAATCCAATCTGGCAAATGTTTCATGTAATGTAATGCTTTGCTTTTCTCTTTAAAAAAAAAAACGATAATAAATACCACTCTTCATTTGCAAGTAATTTGGAGTGCCAATTAATTATCTGCTAAAGTGTTAATACGCACTTCCATGTATAACAACATTAAATTACTTTGCGGTTATTCATGGATTACAGGTCACACCTGTTTCTTTGTGTGCCAATTTAAGTTAACAGGATTGCCAATAAATTTGAATTACTTTGTTTATTTTTTATTTTTTGAAAAGGAACGTTTAAAAGATTTAATTTGAATCATTAACATAATAGGTACTTTTTTGCTGATATTGATTAAGTTTTTATTCCTTTCCCTTGTTTCTAATTACATAGTATTTATACA
>JAVYIG010013373.1:0-47810 GCA_035222895.1 Strongylocentrotus droebachiensis
GGGTCTATTATACATCCAGGTTTCGTTATACCAACGATTGAAAACGGGTAATTTAACGACAATAAATATGCACAAATGCTGTCAAAATTCTTAAACAGACTTCTAGCATTGAAATGAATAAGGCTAAATTGATTTGCCGATGCATTGTAAGTACTATTGATAAATTGTTCTTCATTAAAATATTTACAATTGGTATTTTTGACAAATATTGAATCTGAATCCTCATCTCCTTCATTAGAAAATAAACTTTCTCTGTCGTTAAGTTTATTGATGATATTTACAGAATCCGTGTTGTTAAAGGTGTAAGATAAATTATGAGACGTATCTTGCATGTTCATAACAGTATGGAGCTTATGAAAAGGATTTATAATAAGTAAATCAAAAACTAACCGAGACGATCATGTCAGAGGTGTTCCTAATCAGTACTTTCAGACTATTCTTGGTGAGGGAGAAGATCTTGCCATCATTGGACCACGTGAATTTCGTGTTCGGATGTTTCATGGCCCTGTAGAAAAGGTCCTGTCGAATGGATGTTAGGTCTTCCCTGATGACGATACCGGTATTTTTCAATTTGACTTTGCGGCATACATTAACTGACGTGCATTGTATCTTGAGAACTTGACGAAGGTGTAGGCTTTTGTACTGTATACACAGTTTGGGGGAACGACCTGCATGGGGGGGGGGGGGGGGGGGAGGGGCTGCATATATTCTGCATAACAATCATCACACTACGGTCTCTATAGGCGATTACACTTTCCAACTTCATTACTTGTACGCCCGGATTAAGGTTTTCATTGCACGGCGCACGTCTATGCCGTAATGTTTGTTTTTATGTTGTGTTTTAACTGTATACATTGTTATATCCGCTTGATACAAGCTAGCTATGGTCCCATTGTAAAACAGACCCTGTGGTACTGAATAGGGGCTACCCTGTGTTGTTAAAGAAAACTGAATCAATCAATAAATGATCTGTTGCAAGATTATCGGTACAGATACATATATGATAGATACATGGATTTGTATTAAGATCTTCGTGTCTGGCAGTTAAAAACTGAACATGAATTACAATGACAATTGCCAAAGAACATTAACATGATAATATGAGATACCAATAGGTCACTTCCGCAATGCACTCAAATGCAATCGAAAGGAAATAATAATATCGGATATTTATATAGCGCACATATCCATCCTGGAACGTGCTCTAAGTGCTCCAATATTACTCCGGCTCTGCCAGGCTACCGATTTCGGTGCTCACGGCATTCAAGGATTTCCTTCCTACCGGTCCCCATTTACTTCACCTGGGTGGAGTGTGGCAAATGTAGATCAATGTCTTGCCAAAGGACATTAGTGCCGCGGCGGGATTCGAACCGCGGACCTTGTGATCGACAGTCCGGTGACGTATCCACTCGTCTACGACACCTCTACGTGGGAAGCACTATCAAAAATCATATACTTACCATTAGGTCCGAACCCAGATACCTCCTCTGTCATGCGGCTCCTGGGTCTTCCCTGGAGATCGGGGTGACGGAAAGCCTCCGCGACAACCTCATAAGAGTTCAGGAGTACCACCAACTGTGTACCGCATTTGAAGGACGTGATCTCACCGTACTTGTCGGCCCACTCCGACAGCAGGGCAAGAGGGTCAGATGTGCTACCCCAAAAATATATATTTAGAACGATATAGGCCTGTACATGGTTGCGTGCAGAGCCATCTTGGAGGCTGTTCACACCGACAGAGATAGCGCGCGCTAGACCGCGCTATCTCTGAGGTTTGGAAGGTACAACGTCGTTTTGGTCCGCCCAACAGCGAGCCACGGCGAGCCAAAACGGCGTGCCACTGGAGCACCTCTTTGGGGTGGTCCACTAGAAAAAAGGGGGTGCTACGATAGACCGCGCTATCTCATTGCGGTGTGAACAGCCTCTTGGACACAACATGGCTACTACTGCTTTGTTGGGCAAGCACAAAACTAAAGAATGTTGTAACCAAGTGAAACCAAGTTGGCCAAACTCTGTGTACAGATGGCTCTGGTTGCATGTAATTCAATTCAATTTGTATTACTGTTTATGTCAAAACATAACAAATCAATTATAATCATTTATAGAAATTAAGGAATAGATACTGGAAACGGAGGGGTCCACTAAAAAGCAATGCTTGTACAAATTGTGGACCCCTCAAATAATGATAAGGAATAATGGGTTATTGAATTGGGGGAACGATGAAGGGGGACTGGGGGGGGGGGGGGGGGTGATTCACTAACTTGGAACGATAGTCCTTATTCGTTCTGACTTATTAATATTCATTAGTCCGCCATAGGACAATAAATTGTATAAAAGTAATGCTTTCTGGGGAAATGTTAATTGTTTAAACATATTTGTGGCTTACACCCAGTAAATAAGATCGATTTGCAATTGAAAAACAAGTCAGAAAAAAAATCTTGGAACCAGCGGGACTTGAACCTGCCATCTACTGCTTGCCGGACATCGACTCTCTTTTTGTTTCGACCAATCGATCTTATTTACTAGCTGTAAGCAACAAATATGTCTAAACAATTGACAATTCCCGCAGGAAGCATTACATTTATTACAAATAAATTTTTTTTTGTTGGCTGTCGGTCCCTTGGGCCGTATCCCTCTGTAGTAAAATATATGGAAATCAAATATAATGGAAAGATAAACCCTGATGCGATTTTTTGTTCTTTAATACATTTTTATTCATTATTCAGTCACACCAAGAAGCCGACTCCAAACTGATAGATTCATGGTTATTCAGGAAATTAAACCGATCGATTTGTGGTCATCCAGGATAAAGCATCTTCCTTTAACCCACACATGTACAAACCCAGCACGTAAATCCCATACATGATTATGCGTGGCATTCTAAGAGTTAACAGATGTTGGGGGTTCAATTCGTTTTCGGTATCGTCGGTGTGACTGGGGTGTTCATTTACCCGATAAATTTGGAGATGACCCCGATGAGTGGTAGTCCCGTCGGCCCGGGTGGAAGGTTCTTAGGTAGCCTCATCAGGTGCTTCACAAACCACGCAGCCACTAGACCAACCAAAGCCGTTACCAATAAATGATAAGGCGTTAACTGGTGCCATCTAAAGTCCATTGCCATTTAATAGGTCCTGGTGATAAGCAAAACAGAAGTCATTATTTCATTTCATTATAGAAAATATTTTTTATTTTTTTAGGGCGGGGGCATACTGAAAATATTTCTGTATATTTTAATGAAAAGACTGAATTTGGTATAAACCTAGCGAAAGAAATGACTTAAATGTTTTGATGTAATATCCTCTTTTCTTCCCAAAATATTTGATCCCCTGACGCGTGTTTGCTATGTTCTTTGTAATTATGCATGCACAATATGTGGCTCCATATGGATATGGTGAAAGGCATTTCATATCCACGTACATATACCCTCGAAAAAAATATATACTTGGTTCAAGCAAAACATACGTATAAAATCCTACATAATTCATTTGCTCGGCATTTATATATCTTTAAATATGTTTTTCCTTGGTTCCATAAACAAAAGGCCATTATTTAGTGATTAAGATATTTGCAAAATGGTAAATTATGGCCATACCAGCCTTTCCTCCAAAATACGGCAAAATGCTCACCTATATTATTCATCGAATCGCAGTTATTGCTTTAGCGCCTTATCAGCTTGGATAATATTAAAATATTTACTTTGTATGGTGGTGTGACCATTATTTACGCGTGACCTTTGTTCGCCATCTAAGAAAATCTGTAATATTGCGAAATTCTGATACCGCCACTGGAAAGAGGGAACTATTACCCAGAGCCTAAATTTTGTATTGGATTGGGTCTGAAATTATGAAAATATTGACAAAGATCGACAAATTTTGCGTCCGGTCCGAAAAATATGAACTTACCGACACGGGTCTGGAAGTTTTAATTTTGAGAGCAGATTTCGTCAACATTGCAAGTAAAAAGTGGTACCATCTGATTGTATGATATTTTGACTCGCAAAGTATGCAATTATCTTGTATTTGATTGGTCGTTTTTTGTGACGAATCAGCTGTAAACTTCCCTGTACGAATTAAGGTCTCGTTTTTTTAATGACTTTTTCTTGAGTCGGGGCCCATTCCGCTCCGACATTGAATTTTGAAATCGCGATATCTCTGGAATCTTTGACGATAAATTGTTTAGTTGCACCAGTATTCAAAACTTTGCAGTCTAATTGGTAATAATCGAACTAAATAATTCTTTGTAGAATATAAGAAATCATGGATCGAATATCACATTTCCTAATAGCAGTAGAGTATATATTCTTTCATTAGTGGCTCTATACGCACATGATAAAGTATGACGATGCGTTTATGGTAATGCTTACCTAACAGATGCAGATGTGATAGATACTCAATTCACCCTGTAAATGAAACAATCCTTGTCAAATCGAATCGCTTATCGCATTGCACGAGGTTTTTGCTTTTGTCAGGACCCGGATAACTCTCCCAAGAGGCTAGGGGCGGTATTCTGAAAACCGTTATGTCACTCTGTAAATGAACCAATCCTTTAAGAAAATAATATTCCACACTCCGTCAGTTAAGATAGTCCTGTAGTAGTATACCTATAGCACGCATCGACTTATGTGTGTTTTTTCTCCCCAAGTGAATGAAAATATTCCTCGTTGGCAAATATGGACTTCGCACTGTATTCGTTTTTAGTTTATTGTTTTATATGTCAAGTATTATAAGTCAAGTATTATATGTCAATGTTCGTACGAAATAAATGGAACTAATATATTTTCAAAAATATGAGAGCGAATAATAGTCTTTGAAATAAATGGAGCGAGCATTGCGTGATTTAGATGGCAAATTGTGTATACGGACAAAATTAATGTACATTGAAGTTATAGAATTCACATTAAAAAAGGGCAATGGATGTTAGTGTCAAAATAGTACACCAGCCCACATTATTTGGATACATTCTCATTTACCTGTACGTCATGAAATAACTGCAACGACAAGAACACCAACAACAGAAAATTGATGTCAGCCATTTATAATTACAGCAATGGACTAAAAGGCCCTCTCTCTCCTCTTTCTCACCCCCTCTCCCCCTCTCTCTCTCTCTCTCTCTGTCACTGTCACTCGCAGCCTCTTTCTATTTCTTAATATAATTTCTCTCTGTCTCTCTCTTTCTCTCCGCGTATTCTCCTTCCTTTCTCTTCCCCACGCTCATTCCCCCCCCCCCCTCTCTCTCTACGTCTCTGTACTATTGTGCCTAAGTATATACCGAAATTATTATATGTCTGTATGCGGGTTCTTTTCAGGCACATTATTATGTACTACTATGTTACCCTGCCTTAAAGTGCGGGTTCATAGAAAATCACAAATATGGCAAATAGCGTATTACTAGAAACTGGTAAGCTAACAGATGGACATCATGCACGTTTAAGGTCAACTACATATCGGGTGATGTATAAAAACACAACTAAAACAACCTCCATAGCATCTGGGATATGCGAGAGATTCGCCGGAAAAATAACGATGTTTTCATGCCGTCACAATATGAACCAACCCTGCCCAAGCAGACGACATCCCATAAAGAATGAACATAATTGCAATGCTTTTATTTCTCAAATTATGATGAGTCTGGTGCATATAAATGTGATGGAATTTTAAACCATTCAAAAAGGGATATGACCCCCATTCTGATAACTAAATTCTTTTGTTTGTAAATACACAGTATAGGGGTTAGTGAACAATCTAAGAAACCACACTTTCAAATTAAAAAACCTCCGGAATGATAGGATGGACGTCATTTGTTCCCTCTTGAAACGCCGAACATGCCGCGGTGTATGCAGCTGAAAATACAATGGCGTCTTATTTTGTTTACAAGCGACGGATTCTTTTTTTTTTAAATCCTTGCATTTTTCATCAACATAATACCATGCACGGGGTTTAGAGTGAGGCAATAGATTAAACATTTCGTCTGAGGGTAAGAGAAATAACTGACGAAAAGATGACAAAACAGGCACTGAAATTGTGTGAGATGTCATGGGACATCGTCTGCTTGTGCAAATCATGTTCAACATGTGACGTCATATCTCAGCAGCGACCGGATATCTTTTCAGGTGCTATGTCGGGGCTGTATCTAAGCGTTTTGTAATTGTTAATAATCATTACTTCGAATGATTCCAAGCATTGGCTTTTGATAACCTTGGCCAATCAAAGTGTCACCTTTGCAATAATGACATTAATGTTAGTTTTTTAAATCAACGAACCTTCTTTTTAAGAACTTATACCCTCATAGGTAAACATCGGTTTTGTGTTATTAAAAAAGCACTCTTCTTTATTTCAATGTTAATTGTTTTCAAAATAAATAAGAATTGATTAAAAAATAAAAATAAAAAGTGACTAGTAGGACCCTATTTTTCATCCCCTTCAACTTAAATACATATTCTCGGCAGTTTCCATCTGTACTGCGTGATAAGTCGCTAAATTACACCAGGGAGATGAGACTTTAAGTCTCACCTCCCTGATTACACCGGACGTTGTGAAATTACTATTAAATTGTGTACAAAACTCGCACACAGCGAAACTCCATCACTTGCTTTTCAGTCTCGGAGAGCGTTAGGTGATGGAAATATATGAAGATAACTTTTTCTTAGGGATTGGTAGTCCAAAATCTGGCCGGTGCTTCATATAATATTCCCTTCATTTGATTCAATCCGCCGAAGATGGCGCTATAAACAAACTCATAATAAAGAAAAAGTATATACGCTCACCAGCCTAGCCTAATTTAATGATTAGCGTCCTGATTTAATAAGAACGTCATCTTCGGCTGGCAGCAGGTAAGTAGGGGAAGGTCGCATATTGCGTTGGTGTGGTGGAGATCAAAATTAAATAGGCCAGATTCTGGACTTATCGATTGTTTTTTTCTGAAGACGATGGAGGGTGTGTAAGTTACGTATTTGACCTGTCGGTCGCAAAACTGAAGTCCACTCTTGCATGGTGATTGGAAACACCAGTTATCGAGTAAACACACTATTTGTGTCAAATTCTCCATGACAACCCGCTGATCTTCTTCTTCTTTTGATTAAGTCTGCCTCCTTCAGTTGACTGAAGATTCTTGCAAACTATGTGCGTGTGCGTTTGTTAACCGCAATGTACGTCCATTCGAGTGCTATTAACATTATAATACAGTTTATTTACAAATGTTTACAAGCTCATGTATATGATAGAGGAAGACTAGCCACTAGACGTTAAATTGTCACCGACCGTCTGCAGTCGATTACGAAAAGCTCCAACAGATGACGTTGCAACAATTTTTAAGGGCAGGGAATTCCGATTCCTTACTGTTCCAAAACTTCCAATTCCTTACTTTTCCATTGCCCCCGGTTTCGTTGAAGATCACGCAGCCAAATCCAACCCAAACCAATTGTCAGCAAATTCGAGGATTTTTATAAGCAGTCGACCAAAAAAATGCAGAAATAAAGGTCGCCAAGCCTTTCGTGAAATCAACTTTAGTGAGATTTCGAAACCCCTATTCATGCTATTCCACAAAGAAAATCATGACTGGGATTACGTAGTACACCATTTTGTAATTTTTGCACATATCGTAATGGACAATGCTATTGTTAGTTTTTTTTTCGCAATTCTTTGCGGTCGTGATAACTACCATTTCCAACGTAACGAAAAAATGTTCGCCATGACATGTATGCAAACTTTAAACTTCAATTTGGCAACTCTTCTTTCTTGCAATATTCAGACCAGTAAAGGCTTGTTCAGACTTGGCGCAATAAAGCCGTTCTTTTTTTATTTTTTCATGTGAACCTGTAAATGAATGGCAAATGCACGCAACAAAGGTCCTGTGTATCTCAGTTCACTGAGCGTTGTGTATAAGATACAGAAATATATAGTGCATTACACTTTACATTCATCATTAAACAAAAGCTGAGGTTTCGCTTCATATCCGAACGAGCATTAAGAAACTGAAATATACTTGAACGCTTAGAGGTCGGGCGCCCTCTAAAAATAAATAACAAGAGAGAGAGAGAGACAGAGACAGAGAGAGAGACAGAGAGAAAGAGAGAAAAAATACGATAAAGCCCGATCAAGGTTCATATTGAACAAGCGAACAATATCTACAATCACCATGAAATTCGTTGATTTTTTTATTGTGATTACTTTGTAACTTGAGCTTGGTTGAACAAACACAGGTACGTTGTAGCCCAAACTGCACAAGGCGTACGCTACAGGTCAAAGGTAGGTAGGTGTATTAAATTACCTTGTCGTTTTCCATACACCTTAATGGTCGAATGTAATGTAAATATTTAAAACGGTTTGGGCCAATTATTATTTACAATATGATCGTAATTCGATCGTACTCTCATTTGAGGTGTACTGCAAACAATTATGTGATATGTTTGTGGGAGTGTGTGTGGTGCAGAAGTGGATGTCTTTTCTGCAAATGTGTTAGCTGACTGTGCGTTGTGTATTTACCGTTACTTTTGTACTATGCAGCTGTATACATGCCTGTACTATTAAAGCTAAAGACCAGTTATGGTCATGCGATTGCATTGTGAAAGAAACGTTGTGAAATCGATCACAAAAGGTTGATCATCTAGCATAGATGTACTGCAAGGCACTGGAATCATCAAAATGATAAGAAATTTGGCCAAGTCTTCATGAAGTTAGAAGCACTGTACACAGAAAGATGTATATGGGACTACACACGCGTGCGCGACACGTGCATTTGTATCTCTCAACAGGCAAGAGATAAACTAATTTACCAAATATATCAATTAGTAGGCGGTTTCCCGTCAAAATTGTTATCATCATGTAATATTCAAAACATATTCTTTCACATGATTGGTAATAAGAGCTTCCATTTCATTTTTTGAAATTGGGGCGTTTCCAATACTGGTCTTTACCTTTAAAGTCAAACTTACATTATAATATACCCCTCATAACAAGATTGGAACCTCAAGTTTGATCGATTATATCTCTCTTGTCATGTGACAATTATCATTAAACGAATACGTATACCCCTCTTAAAAATGACACACATTTGTTATTACTTTGCAGCCATGGAATTAGCAACACATCAGAATAAGGGGCAGGGTCAAAAGTGAAAAGTTGCAAAAAGGCACTGGTAACCACTGGTATTGTTGTATGCAGTGTACTACACAATTGGGGTATCATTTTGAGAAGGGGGAAAAAAGCTCTCCCATGATACTAAACATATCGTTAATTGTGCTCTCTATGTTCTCGTGTTGTTGATAAAATAGTTACTCTCTTGATTGGTTGACGTGTTTCCTCTATAAAAAAAAACGTTTGTATTGTTTTTAATGACTTCCCCCTGAAAATTATATTTAGAATACTCGTATAAGCTACCAGTCGATGTGTCCCCTTTCCCCCTCAGAATGGGGGCAAGCTTTGGTACACCGCCACCGCTTCCCGATATTGAACTGAAAGGGAAAACGATTATAGTCACAGGGGCAAATACTGGTAAGTTAAAGGCATTACTTAAAATCACACTTTTGCATCTTTTGCATATTAACAGGTTGATGTTAAAACGTGTATACCATAGAACGGATAAAAACCATAAGCGCTGAAAGTATATAAGGCAGATTAGTAGAATAAATAAGACGTGTACCGGGAGAAAAAAGGTTTTAACGCCTACCTGTATATGAAACTTGTAATGTTTATTGAAATGGTATTGTATAAAACTCCAAAGTAATGTAACGGATGCAGAAGTTTGTAATGATAATATTATAAAAAAAGAACTATATATACAATATTATTTAAAGATAATATGTCCCTTTTGCAGCCAACCTCAAATTCTGTAGAACTTTGCAGGAATTATGAATATGTCATGTATGTCCTATCTGTGAAATTCAAACGTTAGCAGTGTCCTAATATTCAAATTATGCAAGGAAACCGTTTACTTGCTAGACTTCACTGTCAGACACTATTGAATGACTGACTGGCTTTTTTCTTCTTTGGTAATAACATACATAAAATGAGCTGTAAAGGATTTGTCTACATCAATGACCCACTTCTTGTAATGGCCAAAATTAAACTGATTGAATCTTTGCACAGCATAAAACGTACGACCACGCGGTACAATGGTCTGAAAATCAAGACTATTACTTATTGGCTCCCAAGTCGATTTGACAACTAATAGTCGTTATTTTCCCACTTAAAGACATTTTCAAGCACCCCTTTTTTAAGGGGAGTTCTAAATTAGTATTATCTTTCAAATGCCATTGGAATTCAACCTTTTCATTTTGTTGGCCTGCAAATGGGACATTGTACCTTTAATATAGCCTACATAAATCATGATTTGTTTTCTTCTTCAATCAAATGGCATCAATCAATTCTTGTACAAGGACGAGGTTAGCGAAATCTTCTTATTTTCACGCTATAGCAAAAACCGTGCCGTGGTATATTTAAAAACAAATCATCTTTCTCTGCCTCTTTCAAAGCTAAAGACCAGTTATGGTCATGCAATTGCATAGTGAAAAAAACGTTGTGAAATCGATCAGAAAAGGTTGTTGTTGTTGTTGTTGTTTTAGTCTTAAGGGCGTGTGTCATTCAATTATTCAATTTTGTAAGGTTGATCATCTAGCATAGATGTACTGCAAGGCACTGGAATCATCAAAATTATAAGAAATTTGGCCAAGTCTTCATAAAGTTAGAAGCACTGTACACAGAAAGATGTATAGGGGACTACACACACGTGCGCGACACGTGCATTTGTATCTCTCAACAGGCAAGAGATATACTAATTTACCAAATATATCAATTAGTAGGCGGTTTCCCGTCAAAATTGTTATCGTCATGTAATATTCAAAACATATTCTTTCACATGATGGTAATAAGAGCTTCCATTTCATTTTTTGAAATTGGGGCGTTTCCAATACTGGTCTTTACCTTTAATGATGAAATCATACTTCTCACCTATAGGAATTGGGTATGAGACAGCGAAGACTCTTGCCCAGCTCGGGTCAAAGGTCATTCTAGCGTGCCGTTCAGAAGAAAAAGCGAATCAGGTATTATCTTGATATGATTACTTTGATAACTTCGATATTAGTTTTTAACACTAATAGTGTGTCGTTACTCATGATTAGTATTTCATTACTGCATTGATATATCGTTTCAGTCTGCACAAATTGATTAAACATATCAATTTGTTTAATAATAGTTTAAAGATTACAAGTATACATCATACCAAAGAACAGAAGTGCCCGTCGGGAGATGTTTTGTGTATTATGTGCGTATTAAAGTAATCATTAAAAAATGCTTTCTCTTTAAAAATGTCATTTCTTTGACAGGCTATACAACGAATGAGAGAGGAGCACATCCAAGAAAGGTCCTCGGAGAAAGATGCCAAGATCATTATCAAGGTGAGAAATTCTTTCTCTCATTCCTCTCTGATATGGTTATTGTATTGAAGATGTATTTCGTAAACGATATTCTACAAACAAGATTGTGTTAAGCCTCGGTCACAAATGCCATTACGAACTGCTACGAACGCCGTACGAACGATTTCCAGACAATGGAAATTCGGGAAGACAATAGAAAAACGGGGAGATTCGTACGAAATAATCGTTCGTACGAACCTTTATGACCGTAGCTTCACGAACACAAATTTGAATATTCTGTGGCCACATTTCTTTTAAAAATATTTCTTTTTAAAAATTGCACAAGTCGTAGAGAAATGTTAAGAGAGGGCATGCAATGATACATTTATAGGTACACCAAATTCACGCCATGATCAAGGCAAAACAACCGACAATAACATTGCCTGACATTGGAAACAGACATTCAAAAAAGTGAGAGCCCTCGCAATAATGATAAAACTAATTTCCCAATTTTACCTTTTACAGGCTGATGAACTTGATGTAGAGTTCATGCCCCTTGACCTCGGGTCATTGGAAAGTACTGTGACCTTTGCTAAGGAGTACAAGGCCAAGGGATATTCTCTCCACGTGCTTCTATGCAATGCTGGAATGGGCTGGGGGCCGGATGGTATGTACCAAGATGTTTTCTTTAATGTCTAGGGTTTGAATCCCAGCCCGACACAATCGTTGTTGTTGTTGCTGGGTTTAGTTTTTGGCGCTATCCATCGATTTTGATGATTTTTTTCTACCAGGCTTGGTGTGAGAGGGTGTCTTGCTCTCTCTCTCTCTCTTCTGCAGCTCTACTTACGTTACTTACGAGATAAAGACTTACTTTGACCTTTGTCATTGGCGTAGTGCAAGTTTACGGAGGATCTTTTGGCAAGACATTGATAGACATTTGCCAAGTCTCCTCTCAGGTATAAATGGTAAGTGCTGGTGTGAAATTTTAAGGCTCTCAGGAAAAACAGCTTAGTGTGGTGATGAGGTTTCCCAGGCATGCCTTGGTAAACAAAATTATTATCATTATTATTATCATTATTACAATTATTATGACTATTATCATAAGAATGAAATATGTTTGCCAATCAGAAGCACAAATGGTCCACAAACAAAGACCAGTTTTCAAAACCCGTTCTTTTAATAGCGTCACAAGGCTTTCATTGGGATTTACCATTGACTTTCCTCAATATCAATGCGCGGCACAGCATAATTACGAGAGTTATCATCGATTACTGGACAAAGAAAGGGAGAGTAAAAAATGGAGGGGCTTTCAGGTAGAGCCAGAGAGAACAAGAGAGATAGAGAGCTGTAGTTTGTGTGTGTATTTGTTGGGGGTGTGTAATTAAGATGGAGAAAGAAAGAGACAGAAAGGCATGTTCCCTTTTTAAAATTATTTCTTTTGTATTGTCAAATTGTCAAGCACTTGTGGAAGCTTCATCATATTCATTGCTTACCGTATTGGTGTTGGAGGTAGGTCTTTGTACAATGCCTTCCATTATATTCATTCTTCCATAAACGCAGTGGAAACAATTGTATCAATGCCACTTATTTGCGACAAACTATAGGTTTGAAACGATGATACTTAAATCAATCTAACAAATACAACCAAATTAAATCAAATCATATAATTATGTTCATGAAAATGTTAATGTTTATCATTATAATCATCCTCACTTCTAGATAAGTATTTTGTTTTGGTCATCATCCTTTACAGAACCAACCGCTGACGGATTCGAGATTCACTTCCAGGTCAACTATCTGTCACACTTCCTGTTGATCCTGCATTTACTTCCGGTGTTGAAGGCGACAGGTAACGATACTCGGATCGTTCTGATATCGTCGTTGATGCATCGGTTTGCGAAGTGGGACCCTCATGATATACAGTGCTTCAACGAGAGAGATAAGATGACTGTTTATGGCACGACAAAATTATACCAGGCGAGTGTCATGGATTGTTGAAACGCGCATATATAAATGGGCTCTCATTTGGAATTCGACACCTTTCTCATGTTTAACGAATAAAAAGGTATTGTCAATCACATACTTGACAAAATTTGATAGGGCGCTAAATAAATTATGTTCAAGTCTCCAACGACTTACATGTGAGAGACTTGAAAATAATTTATTTCGGGCCTATCAAATTTTGTCGAATATCCGTTAATTTTTTGAGAGATGGGTTGATGCATTATCATGGATGCAAATGTATATATATATTACATAGATTACAAGGATTGTCAAGAAATTAATTTCAATACCGAGCCTATTGTATTACCAAGAAACTATGTCGGGATTTCGCCATTGTGGTGTGCGCACATCAATTACAATAGGTGGCGCTCAAGTCTTTTGAAATACAATGTATTGCCTTTGGTTGATTTTTGAAGTTTTTTTCCAACTGTTTTTCTTCCATAGATTATGCAGATGTTTTCTTTAGCGAGAAGATTGACGGGGTCAAAGGTCAGCGTGTTTTCTGTTCATCCTGGGGTCGTTGCTACAGAGTTCAACTCCAGGGAAGATCAGCCAGTCACACGAAGTAACAAGTTCTTCCTGTGGGCGACTAAGTCATTAAGTATGCCACTCTTTAGGCCCATTCACATTAAACAAAAAAACATTTACACTAATGGCAAAAGCGTCGGTACTTGATCATTCGATCTGGTGTTATGATGTGTTGTGCACATGCGCCCCTGTCAGCCAGCCACACGAGGAACAAAGATTTTCCTCAGGGCGACTAAATCATTAAGTATGCTACTCTTTATAGGGCCATTCAAATGTGTTAAATTAATATTTACACGACTGGAAAAAATCCATACTGGAAAAAAAAAATCGTCGATGTTTGATGATAAACCAGTTCATAGTTCTAGTCTGAGCATGAGCAGATAAAGGTCATTGCAGAAAAAATTGTGAAATACACGGAGACAAAATATAAATACTGAGGGTGTTTCATAAAGCTGTTCGTAAAGTTACGCATGACTTTACGAACGACTTGTATATGAAAAGCCAAATGGGATGCTCAATAATTCTTGATTATTATTTATTAAGTTGAACTGTGCAGATGTAGATTAACATTCTTATTATAACAAACATTTTTAATGCAAAGTATATTTTTTGCCATAATTTAATTGAGGTTATTGGAAATATCAGAACAAAATTTGGGCATCCTATCTGGCACTTACGAACTCTTTATGAAACACCCCCCTGGATACATGCTCATGAAACGGATACATATTTAATAGTGGTAAATCGATCTGATTTTGGAACAAAATGTGATATCATTTAATATAAACATGTTAATTTAATGCCCGAGGATCTAAATTTCAAGGGGCTTGATGCTTCTTTGGAGAGGGAAAATTAAATCGGTTTGGAGTCGATGATTTTCTTTCCGTTATTCAGCAAATTATAGTGCTTACATATCAAGTAAAACAGTCTGGTTATTTTGGAGAAATTTTTCTGATACTTTATACACTATAGGAATGATGAGAAATCCTTTCGACGGAGCGCTGACGGGACTTCACGCCGCGGCAAACCCGGTATATGATGGGAAGACAGCGCTGTATTTCGAAAGCTCGAAGCCACAGAGTCTCACCGCTTTGCCAAGGTAAACCTTTTATTATATTAATTATGATTTGGAATTTGGGAGAAAACGATATCCTCCTACTCTTAACAAAAAGGTCTTTTCACAGCAATCCGCTTAACAGCAGCCACGTCGTAATAAAATATATTAAAACATGTTAGAATATGCGAAACTATGATACAATATGCCTCACAGGCACAGCTAATTTTCCTTGAAAAAAGTTTCAATCAATGTGCCTTGCTCGTGTTCATCCTGATCATATATTCATAAACCAGTTTGAACTTCGCAGACATATTTTCTTAGTTTGAAAACATTAGATTTACAACATCAGTCAAAACGCAGACTTTTTAAACCACTATGGTACTAACATTGTTGAGGTTTAATCCTTAAAACCTCGTCTTTAAATTCTTCTTTTCATTTTTCCCTTTCGAGGCGAAACAGGAGATCCTGTGGAATTATACCCTAGACTGCCTCAAGGGGTACGTTACAGAAGAGATGCTAAATGAACTAAACGTAGACTGATATTTAACGAGAATGCATTTCATAGTATAGATAAATTGACTGCCATGAGAGGCTTCGCTGTTTCCATAGCCTCAAGGGGACGCCATTGAGAGCCAGTCTAGAAACAGCTATGCTTCGAAAATGAAAGCAGGGATGATGTAGATCTACAATATAATGATAAGAAAGAAAAGGGCAATTTACTTTAGTATTTTATAGTGCACCAAACACTTTAAAAATAATTTGTGTAGAAATAGAATGTGTATAATAAACCTCCCACAAACGTCGCCTGGCTTTCTAAAGGTAAACGGATAAGGAATACGAAGGAAATAAAGGATAACATAACACCCCAATTATATAAGGAGCGCACGGAGCCAAAGTCGGATAGGATGAATTTCATGTTTCCATTCCAACACATTAGTCATCTGCACAAATAAATTAAGATTGCATAAATATATTTTGAAAGGACGGTTTATTATGTTAATTGGCGTTATATAATAAGAGAGAGAGGGAGAGAGAGAGAGAGAGAGAGGGAGAGAGAGAGAGAGAGAGATAGAGAGAGAAATAGATAATATGAGAGATATGGATACGGTCACGGTCGCTGATATCGTCATCGATCGCTATCGTCGCTATCGACTTCGTCTAGGCCCTGGTCTAGGGTCACAGTTCAACTCCGAGATCACCTTCGTGCTTCGGCAATAGTCTCATACCTTAGTCACACCGACAAAACTGACACCAGACCGACAAGAGAGCGAACGAAATATGTCATTACTTCTATAGCCAAGAATCAGTCGGTTTGGCGTCTGTTTAAAGTCCGTTTGGCAGTGTGACCAGGCGCGTACGCAGGGGGGGGGGGGGGGGGGGGGGGTTTGGGGGGTTAACCCCCCCCCTTTGGTATTTTAATGTGTGTAAACCCCCCTAAAAAAAAACCTAAAACCCCCCCTCCTTTTGGATTTTTTTTTTTTTTTTTTATTAGTAAAAAATAAAAAATAAATTATTCCCATGGCTGACCTAAAAAAGGTGACCTTACCCCCCCCCCCCCCCCAATGGAGCAAAATGTCAAATTTCCAATTTTCGAGACCAAAAAAAAAAAAGTGTCCTCTTACCCCCCCCCCCCCCCCCCCCCCCGCTTATTCATTATTCAGCGGCTGGCTGAGTCGTTGCGAAATTTTCGGACCGATTTATAAATGTTAAAACCCCCCCCTTGAAAAAATCCTGCGTACGCGCCTGAGTGTGACTGATGTATTAAACGTGCCTCTCAAAGCAGTCAATAGTTGTATAATATGCCAGTTATAATAGGATAGGACGTTAAATGGAGGCCCTGTGTAGAGGAGAGTCACCACCTTTGCACTTTTCGTATAAGAGTAGGGGGAAACCCCAGTGTAGTGGTCCGCCTGGACACCCCCAATCAGTTAGACGGAGAGACCCGAGGGTTAGAGTGATTCAGTTCGCTTTGTTCGCCTCCCAGGCACAGGTGACGCCAAATATTTATTTATTTATTAATGTCTTCTTTATAAAAGCAGGGTGGTCCCATTCAAGCCGCAAGGCCTGCTTTCCAAGGGAGCCCTGCTGTAACAAACAAATCACATTTCAAACATCTTACAATACACATACAAATACACAAAATATACAATAAAAACATAATACAAACAAACTATAAAACATTTCATACAAATAGGAAATTGGATGAAAATGGAAGAGGAGAGAGAGTAAACGAAAGAGAGAGAGAGAGAGAGAGAGAGAAGGAGAGAGAAGGAATAGAGAGAGAGAGAGAGAGAGGGTGGTAGAAATACTTCATGTGAGCGATCGCAAAATAGAAGAAGTCAATTAACCCATTTGAATTTCACGGACATTTCGTTTAAAAATACTTGATAACTATAACATATATTATATCCTGCATAACAAATTTGTTGGCTTTTGATTGGTTGAGAGCTCGTCACATGACTAGAAATATTTGAGCTATTTTTAGAAAGTACTATATGAGAGTACTATTTGGGAGTACTATTTTGGAGTTGAAAAAAAAAAAGTTTTTTTTTTTTTTTTTGAATTGATTTTGTTCTTCTTTCAAATCTTAATTTAATTAAAACTAAATATTTTAAATCTTTTTAGATAAAAATTGACATTTTTTGTGTGTATATTTGTATAATATCCCAGTTATGATAATTTCTTTGTGTATATCAAGAAATAATAGGGAGTTGATAAAAACTAGGATCATGTATTTTACAGTGAACCCAATTTGCTTTGTTATATCTAATATATCGGAATCCGTGTGTGATTACGTGCACATAATATGCTCCAAAATAAGCATAATGGTTAATTAGTAAAATGATACAAATAAATCTCCAGAATATTGAATGGGCTTTATGTGTTCTGTCAATTAGGTATACTTTTATTATGTACATACACTGCATGTCAGTTTGCTTAGTTGGGAAATGAATAACATGCAACCCCGCTCCTAAAAAACACAAAACAACAACAACAAATGTATACAATAAAACAGAAAAGAAACAAGAACAACAGCAACAAACAAAATAGACCCCCAAAATAATGGCTAGTCTAATGAAATGAATTGCATTTAAAATTATCTAGGTCATTGTCGAATCAAGGGCTGGTTCAAACCTAAATGCAAACATGGAAAAGATCGATACTACATGTACAGTGCGTCCCAGAAAAAACGAAACCGAGAACTATCGATGTTTTATCATGAAGTCTTTCGTCTACGGCTTATTGTCAACGAAACGGAGTTAAGTCTTTTGTTAATTCCGTTTGTTGCTACAGCAGACAGCCAGTGAAAACGAATTCGTTTAATAAAATAATGGAAATGCAAGCACTACTTTAAACAAACAGAACTTTTTTTATTCCTAGCTCATTTTTCCTGACTGAGGTGTCATATGAAAGGGCAGAAACTCAACTTTTTAGAAATGTGATTTTCTCTTTGAAATTCAGATACCGTCCGCCAAATGACTTTTGGTTTTCCTCTCTTCAAATTCATTTTAATCACTCATGCGTTAAATATGGATTATACGAGTTGTATCAAATGAAAGAAGAGCCTGTAAGCTTTCCAAATATGTGTCGTTTATTAATCATAATTGTGATTAAGTTATGATAAACATCGATAGTTCTCGGTTTCGTTTTTTTAATTTATCTTCATTTAACAGCTAAATGAGGATAAATTTATCTTCATTGAACAGCTAAATGAGGATAAATTTATCTTCATTTAACAGCTAAATGAGGATACATTTATCTTCGTTAACACAGCAGTCACTATAAGAGGCTGTTCACATCGGCAGAGATAGCGTGCGCTAGACCGCGCTATCTCTGCGGTTTGGAAGGTACAACGTCGTTTCGGTCCGCCCAACAGCGAGCCACGGCGAGCCAAAACGGCGTGCCACTGGAGCACCTCTTGGGGGTGGTCCACGAGAGATAGCGCGGTCTAGCGCGCGCTAGAAAAAAGGGGGTGCTACGATAGACCGCGCTATCTCATTGCGGTGTGAACAGCCTCTTAGCTTTACAAATTATTGTCATTTATTAATTATTATTGTGATTTAATTATGATAAAACATCAATAATTCTCGGTTTCGTTTTTTCTGGGACGCACTTATATGTAAGTAATATTTTACATCTGTGAAATGATAATATATTTGAGTGCTCTTTTAAAGGAGTTTGATGATTTTATATTTCGAATATTGTTAGGTAGAGAATTCATACATCTGGACCCCTATGTTTGATTGATTTCTGGGCTAATGTAGTGTAAGCATCTTTTACCACATGAAAAACGCTCTGACAAAAGGCCTCACTTGTGTCCCACTTTCGCAAAAAAGCTGTAAGAAATGTAGCCTACAGTCAAACAAGTTTGGTGCCATTGAAAAGATTAACCCTTCATGATTTTATTTCTATTCATTTCTTATGCAGTTTACAAATAGCACAGTCATAATGATATTACACTTACATAATTATATTGATATTTAAAAAAATTAATAAACATATTCAGAAAAAGCATGTACAAATAGAAACTATTTAAAAAAAACAGATAACAGATTGTTTAGCAGTTAAGGATTGGTGTATACTAAGAGGTTCTGAAATCATCAAAATGATAAGAAATTGACCCAGTCCCACTGAAGGTCACCAGGGTCACATGAACAATACTAAAAAAAAATATATGGGACTACATGATGTGGCATGAACGTTTTGTCCAAACACTTCAGCTATGTATTTTTCAGGGGAAAATTTTCTAATATCTTCTACACCAGCATATAATAATAATAAAAGAGCTTACAAATTATATTTCACCTTTTCCAGAAATCAAATCTATCTTAAAGGCCCACTGCACTACTTGTAGCTATTTGCGCCCTCTATATAACAAACAATGCCTAATCGGTGACCATTGGTCCCCCATGATCCTCTTTTTCTTATGTTAACTGAGAGCTGAGTTGATGAGATAACCACCTGTCCAGTGACCTTGCAGGGCGCTCTAATCCCTCCTGTAAACTATGGCAGATAAGCTTTAATAAGGATTAAACTTCACACAATTATAAGTTTGCCTCAGGTGAAAAATCAGAAGGAAAAGAAGAGTAACACTGGAGAAAATCTGACGAATAATGCTATGAGCTTCTGGTTCTGGTTCTGGTGGGCTACTGCATATACTCCTCAGCTGGGATGTAACATGCAGGCGCAGTCGACTGAGCATAGTATCCTATACTTAATTTCTGAAGTGGGCTCTAGCAATTATTTCGCCCATGTTGAGCTTTTGTAAGGTATCTTTAATGCTCTTGAACATTGTAAACGCCAATCTCATGGAGAAACTTTCATTTGTTATAGTTGGATTGCTCTGAAGGAACTAACTAAAATGTAATGCGCAATCTTTACTTCTTTACTATGGAGCAGACAATATTTTCACCGGATTGCTTTTTTAGAATATGTGACCTGTGAATGCAGGAAAGCTTGAGTTCCAATGTGTGCCTCAATTCTAAAAAAAGGTAATAAAATTAGCATATTTTTGACGAATTGTCAATAAGAAAACGGACGATAGTGATAAAGTATAACACATTGAAATGAGCACTAGAAGAAATTGGTCAAAAATACTTCTTTGAAAATACAGTTAATACCACCGAACGATTATTAATGAAGAAATTAATGAGAACATATAAACGTATAACACCTACCGGTATTCAAAAACATGAAAAATTGACAAAAAGTGATTTGACTAGTTTTAATAATTAGTGACTCATCACAGTAAGACATTGCAATGTTCTGACATTTCTTGAAATAGCACTATAAACTATTGATTTTGAGCATTCAAAGGCTTGTATGAGTATCATTATCACAAGTCTAAATATTTAGCAAATGAACATTCCTATGAAATGTTGTATTGCAATGCTCCGGTGCAATTATTCCGCGTAAACGACCATACTATATAAAATACCTATGTTCATTGAAACATCATGACTTATACATAATATACATGTATTTTCTACATGTAAGTAGAATTCAATGAGGAGTCGTATAAAGGCATCATTTCGTTTTAAGGAAAACAAATCCAAGCTAAAAAGTAGTGGAATCCACCCTCATAAATGTAATTCGAACCAATAATTTGGAATGGATTCCTCGATAGTTTGAATATGCCATTTTTGTAATGTAACCACATTTATAAACAAGTGCCTTGATTCAATTCGTATCAATGCGCCTCATAAAGGCATATGCATACATTTGGTTACATTACAAAATTGGCTTAGGTATTGACTTTTTCAACTAAAAACAAAGTGATCCCTAATATGATTTCTTAAAGAGTGGATTTCCACTCCATTGCTCTACTAAAAGTGTGCATCAAGTTATACACCTTATCCTTTTACTGACAAAGTGGTTTCAGTGGTCTAATATCAACTGGAATTATCTAGTACATACTCGAGTATTACCTCTACACAACTCGGAAATATAAAAAAAATAAAAATAATATTGGATATATAGATATAGCGCACCTATCCACCACTTAAGGTGCTCAAGGGGCTCCAATATTACCCCGGCTCTTCTAGGCTACTGTATCAGTGCTCCCATTATTCAAGGAATTTTCCCCTGCCGGAAGCCATTTAACACCTGGGTGAAGAATGGCAAATGTAGATTAATGTAATGTCAAAGGACATTAGTTGCCTTGGCCTTGGTGGGACTTGAACCGCGAATCCTGTGATCGTTAGTCCGACGACGTATCCACTAAACCACAGTACACCTGTCCTGGCATGGGGAGTGTTTCACAAAGACTAAGATCGACTTTAAGTTGGACTTAACTATAGGTTTCTCAAGGGGCGTACAAATTGTGGCAACATCTTTTTTGATAGTTCATTATTGAAGGAAAAATATCA
This sequence comes from Strongylocentrotus droebachiensis, assembly GCA_035222895.1. Taxonomy (NCBI): domain Eukaryota; kingdom Metazoa; phylum Echinodermata; class Echinoidea; order Camarodonta; family Strongylocentrotidae; genus Strongylocentrotus; species Strongylocentrotus droebachiensis. The sequence continues at coordinate 21,806 of JAVYIG010013373.1, forward strand.
TCTAAAGATAATAATTGAGAGACCAATGGTGAGAGCAACCAGAGGCATGAATGGCTTGCCATAGTTCAAGTCCAACAGAAGTCTTTATGAAACACCCCCCTGGTGATCAGATATTAATTTTTGCTGCATGGAGCGTGTGTGTGTGTGTTTGTGAGTGGTTTTATTTTTGACAGACTTGTATTAATTATAATTATTAATTCAGGATTTCGATCGGACAACTCATTTTCTGGAATTTATTTAGCCAACACGAGATCAAACTGTGTTTTAACACCATGAGAAAAAAATAATCTATAATCTGCTGTCGTGTTCGCTCCTTCTATTTGCAACCGTTGTACTTATTGTCTTCATCGATTTCTGACTCCTATTAGCCCTTTTCTTCTTCTGACCGATGAACTCCGTGAGTGTGTAGAGATAAGGATTCAGTGTAGCGTTGATGGGCAAGATGAAGACGGCCGACCAGGCGTAAAGAGAGACGGGGAGCTCGACCAGCCTGGCCTGGGAGAGGATCCCCATGATGATGACTGGCATCCAGCACAAGAAATCAGTGCCGACGATGATGGCCATCTTGAAGGCCATCCTCACCTCCTGGTCGTGCGGGGATCCCGTGTTGCGGTCCTTCCCGATGCTTTTTGCCGACCTCCTCACCTGGACGAAAATGATGATGTAACAGATGAGGATGAATAAGAAGCAGATGAGGTTGATACCCAGGAAAAGAACTATGGAATAGATCCAAGATGGCTGGAGGCTTCCGTCATTGTTAGACGTAAAGATAGAGATGCCAAACCTTTTACTGTAGACTAGAGTTCCCGTCCCTGTTGACTCCATGCTCAGGGGCAGACCGATGCAGACGTCGGATAGCCCGTACAACCCAGTCACAAATGAGCCGATCACCACGGGCCCCAGGCTGAGGATGATTGTAATGACCCATGTGATGCCGACACAAACGCGCGCCGACTCGGAGTGGAATTTGAATCTGCTGAATGGGAACACGACACTCAGGAATCGATCGACAGTAATGATCGTCAAAAAGAACACAGAGCTCTCACTTGACAGGATAGCAAGGACACCTGCAAACCTGCAGAGACCCGAGCTTCTCCAGTGCGGCGCTTTGAGGAAGTAGTATTCGCCGTAATAGGTATCGGCTGATGCTATAATGATCATGAAAATACCCATGAACCAATCAGCGATGGCTAAGTTCGAGATGAAAAAAACCTGCGCATGATTTTTCGTGTTCGATCGCTTATTGCGGCATCGGATGAAAATAACCATGGTGTTGCCGAAGAGGGCGCCGAACCCGAGCACCCACATGGCGATTCGCAGGACGCTGCTAGGCATGAGTCTGGTGCAGGAGTCTAGAGAGGACGTTTCAGCTTGTGAGCAGAAATCGGCACTGTCAAAGAGACAGCAGAGTCGGTAGTCATCCGTTGAGCTGGGGATTAAACAAAAACGGTTCAACTTGTTACCTACAAGTTTATTCGCAAGCCCGGGTCGTTATTTTGGCATCAACGGGTGGTATAGTCTTTGAAGCGCCATGTGATAGTGACATACTACGAACAAACGAATGCAGCAAGGAAATCAAAATGAAATCTCGTATGCAACCGGCATAAGGTAGTGTATGTATGTATTTGAATGCCAATTACACCAATCTAATTTAAATACCAAGCAACTTCTTCCCTTGTAAAATATTAGGATAAAAAGCGTTACTGAGAATTATACCCTCTTCACATACACAGATTTTCTTACGAGTCCTTACGGACTGCAAAAATTCAAGGATCTTTCACGGATCCTTACGATTTGGCCACTTTTAAAATCGATTTAAGAGCAGTTACGAGTTATTATGAGCTATTTACGGATTATTACGAGTTATTACGATGTATTTACGGCAAAATTCTACGATTTGTTACGAGTTGTCACGTATAACTAGGAGCAATTAACGTGTTAGTTACGACCTGTTTTTGCGTTGTTACGAAAAGTCACAAGTTAGTTACGAGTATTTACGAGTCCTTACGATTTTTAGCCAAAAATTAACAACTGAAAATGATCGAGTGTTCAAATTTGCAGCTTTCATCCATTTCCCCAAATCGCAAACAACTCGTAAGAATACGTAAAGTATACATATCTATTCGTAAAGTACTCGTAAATACACGTAAAGTGCTCGTAATAACCCGTAACAATCCGTATAGCCATCGTAACACGACCAGAATGAAATCGTAAACAACACGTAAGCACCCGTAATAATCTGTAACTAATTCAGAAACAAATCGTAAACTAACCGTAACAAATCGTTTAAAACAAATTGTTATGAGTCATTTGCGGATTCTTGCGAGCTATTTACAGAAAGATTAATCTGTGGGCAATCGTAAGAAGATTTTTGACATGTCAACCAATTTGCCTCTCCTTTCAAGGATCCTTAAGAGTGTCTGCGAGTTGTTACGAGTTATTTACGGATACCAGCGATTTATTTACGGATGCTTGCGATTGACTACGAGTTGGCGATCCGTAAGGAATCGTAAGCAAAATATGTGTATGTGAAGGGGGTATAAGGGGGGGGGGGGGGGGAGGGCTGTTCAATTGAGACCGGAAAAGTGGTTAATAAAGGCAGGTGGTCTTTCTGTACATGTTCTTTAAGTACATGTTTCAATGGGAAATATTTTTCGAGGGAAACAGAAAAAGTAGTCCATATACAAGTAGTAAGAAGGAAGTGGAATCATTCTTTTGATGGTATAGTATTTTAGTGCCTATTTTTTGGGTTCCTACCAGGACTTTGTTGCATGCCAGTGAATGTGTCAATCGGCGCTAAAAGCAAATAAAAGGTTAAGAATAAGATATAACTTACAGGTGTCGGATATTATCGATTCCCCTGAACATGTCTGGTTCAAGATGGGTAAGCTGAACGTCCCCCAACACTCTTGAATAGAAAAATAGAAAAACAGTAACAAAAATAATAGACAAATAATACAAGATTTTGGCGATTGAGACTATCATAATTTTCCTCGGGTCTGAACATAATACATAATATGGTGGCCCAGAAGGGACATCGCGAATCGTGAAATTGTAAGTTGATGTGAAAAATCACAAAGATTCGCGATGTCCCTTCTCGGTCACCATACAAATAGGCAACAAATACATTTTCCTTCACTCCTAAATACAATTACATCAAATGAACCTTAAGATAAGTAAATAAAGAAGCAAACTTAACAATGATGAATTCCACTACGATTTAAGGAATATTTCTTTGGCCAAAGTTTCATAGAAATTGTTCTTCGTAAACTGCGTGATGTAATGCAAAACCATATTAAACTGTAAGTGACTTTTCCTTGTTCTGCTTTTGTATTTCATGTAAATCATAGTATTCTTCTTGATCAAAAGATTATGAAATGTCACTGTAAGGTGAAACTGCACCTATATGAGCTGAAAGAAAGATGGCGATTTATATCACAAAATGTGCCAAAAGTGCAATATTAATTGTGATACTTCAAGAAAAGAGAAATTAAACAACTTCGGTTTCGAAAAAAAGTATATGACATTTGTTATGGTTCCACAAAAGAGTTTGATTCAGTCATGAAATGAGTCGAATTCTTAAAGATTGATTTCGGGTATCAGGAAAAAGTGGTGATGAGCATAATTATCATGATAATATTTGTTACGATATGCGATATCCGAATATCCGGTATCCGTCGTAGTTGAATAAACATGTCTACCATCTTAACAAATTAACCAGACTGCCGACTTGTATATTATCCTGAGTATCTACTAATTCTAAGACCCTCAAACTCATCATGGTGGCAGCGGTGGGATCTTCAAAATCAAGTTTGATTTTTAAAACCACAACTTGATCCAGTTCACGACATTTGGTAAGTATAATTAGCAAAATTATCGTCGATTAGCGATTTGTCACGTCGCACATATCAGTGCGAGCACCGCACACAGTGTACATACCGTACACTGAGACACTAGCTGTGACGATGCTGTATTCTCCCGATGATTTCGTGAATGGTGTTGTGTGTTTGAGCATATAAAGGCTCATAAAGCCTGCTCAGAATAGCCTAATCAAGTTATAACTGTGCTCAATCACTGACACAGGGGTCTGCATAATAACTAAACTAAATTTTAAATCTAAAATTAAACTAAATCAGAAGTGTGAACATTAAACCTGTCTTCAGATAATATTAACAATAATATTTGGTGTGTGAGAACTGTCACTGCCAGACATTGAGCGAGAGTGATCAACATTTTCATTGCATGAGACACCTAATAACATTCACACAGGTGTGAGAGCGTACACAGGTATACGTGTACAAACTTTATCAACACCAGCCGGTTAGGACCTGTTCACACAAAGATTAACAACACTAAGATCTACACTCATTCGTATAATCTGTCGTAACCAATACGCACACGAGAACATACACAATGAGTACCAATTTAGTATCCAGAGATGAACTGGGAGGCTACAGACCTACCCGAAGAGATCAAACTATTCAAGCAAAGAATGGAACTTGTGTTGGCAGACCAAGATGTAACTGATAACAAGAAAAAGGCTATCAAAATCAATATCGCTGTAGGCAATGAAGGTTTGTGCCAAATCAATGCGTCGGGGCTATCAGAGGCCGACCAAGATAAACCGCAAGAACTGTGGAAATTGCTAGAAACACATTGCAAGTCAACATCAATTTTCGGGTACATGCATCGCTTAGAGCTGATGCGATACCGGCAGAAAAAAGATGAGAGTATCGATGCATTCGTTACTAGATGTCGAGATAAGGCAAACACTTGCGATTTCGAGGAATCCGAACTCGATGAGCGGATCATGGAAATAGTGATCACCTCAACACCAATTCTAGAATTCCAAAAATCCCTATTGGACCAGCCAAAAGGATATAAAATCGAAGCAATTCTAGTAGAGGGTCGAAAATATGAGGCAGTTGCGGCGAGCAGAAAATGCCTAGAAACGCTTGATCCGAAAGAAAGCATAGATTCGTTCAAGCGAAATCAGGGACGAAGGACATGTGGAAACTGCGGACGTATCCACAAACCTCGTCAGTGCCCTGCGTATGCAGATGTGTGTCGTCCCTGTGACACAAAGGGCCATTGGGCCAAGTTCTGTAGATAGGCAAAGAACGATCGTAGTAGAAAACCAGATCGTGGATCAGATGACCAGACATCTGACGACCGTAAACCGAAACACGGAAACAAATCACGGTCAAAATCTAAAGGTCGAAAGTATAAACCGATAAGCGAAATGGACACTGAACATGATACTAGCACAGATCATGATCATCAATCAACAGCAGGTCCATCAAACTTCGAACATTTTGACACCATACACACGATCGAACCACACAGTGATCAACTCACAGGGTACAGTAGCTTATGCAAACATTGACATCATATGCCCACAGAGATCAGGTCAGCATTACCTATACCTGAAAAAAGACTCTGGGGCAAGCGCTATTACTATCACAGTACGTACAGCCAAACAAATATATGGTGACAAGTGGAGGCAAGTAGTGAAACGTACACCAGTAAAGCTAGTAGCATATGGCGAAATATCAATACCATGCGTTGGTACACTAGACTTAAAGTGTAGATACAAGAGTCCAGAATGGTATACACATACATTCTACGTAGCAGACGTGAATGGACCAGCTATCTTAGGGTTGTTAGGGTGCACAGATCTAGGGATTATCACAATCCACACAATGCACAAGGACACACCTACACATACACCTATCACAAGTGTAAGTGACCTCAAACAAACATACCCAGATCAGTTTGACGCCATAGGAAGCTTTAGCGGGAAAGCAATGCTGCATCTGAAAGATGATGCAGAGCCCACCCATAGGAAAGTGAAAAGTATGCCGCAAACCTGCTGCAGATCTGCTGCAGATCTGCGGCAAGGAGTATGCCGAAGTATGCGGCAGAAAGAAATTTTGCTGCAGACTTGCCGCATACCAGTATGCCACAGAAACAGTCTGCGGCAGATCTGCGGCAGGATAAAACTTTGCTCCAGACTTGCCGCATACCAGTATGCCACAGGAACAGTCTGCAGCAGATCTGCGGCAGGATGAAACTTTGCTCCAGACTTGCCGCATACTAGTATGCCACAGGAATTGGTGAAGCAATTCCGCCTGTTTTAGCTGTTTCTACTAATTCAAGGTGCTAGAATGTAATGATGCAATGCATGCTCTCCAGCATAGCCTTCCTCGTACTGGATATGAAAGAGTATGCGGCAGGTCTGCAGCAGGTCTATATTAGATATGAATATTCATGATGAAGAGTCTGCGGCAGGTCTGCAGCAGACTCTTTGTTATAGCCTTTTCTATGAATATTCATGATAAAGGAATCTGCGGCAGATCTGCCGCAGACTCTTTGCTATAGCCTTTTCTATGAATATCCATGATGAAGAGTCTGTGGCAGACCTGTCGCAGACTCTTCATCATACTGAAAGAGTATGCGGCAAGTCTGCGGCAAGTCTGCGGCAAAACTAATTTGCATGTGATCTAATTTGCGGCAGGTCTGCTGCAGATCTGCGGCAAGTCTGCAGCAGGAGTATGCGGCAGGCTCATTTCTTTCCTATGGGCACTATAGATGCACCAAGAAAGTGCAGTGTCCACTTGAAGGACAAGATCAAGGCCGAAATAGATAGCATGGAGAAACAAGGGGTTATCAGAAAGATAGAACACCACACAGATTGGTGTAGCTCGATGACCACCGTTGTGAAGAAAGATGGATCCATACGGACATGTCTTGACCCCAGAAAGTTGAACGATGCCTTGAAAAGGTGTCCACACAAAATTCCAACCTTGGAAGAAATCCAACCGATCTTCGCAGGAGCTCAATTCTTCTCCAAGCTAGACGCAAAGGCTGGATACTGGTCAGTACACCTAGCAGAGGAATGCCAAGACCTGAACACCTTCAGAACACCATTTGGAAGATATTGTTTCCAACGATTACCCTTCGGCTTATGCACAAGCCAAGACATCTTCCAGGAACACATGGATAAGATCGTCCAGAATGTGCCTGGCTGCGCATGCATCGCAGACGACATTGCCATTGTCGGAAAAACAGAGGAGGAACACGACAAGAATCTTCACTCGCTCATGCAGACAGCAAAACAAGAAGGTCTTGTGTTCAACAGTTCCAAGTGTACTATCAAGAAGGAAGCTATCAGCTACTTTGGATCCATGTACACAAGGTCTGGAATCTTCCCAGATCCAAGCAAGGTTGAAGCTATCAGTACAATGCCTTCACCCAAGGACAAGGAAGATGTTCAGAGATGCCTAGGATTATTCACATACCTAGCACCATACATTCCGAATCTATCAGAGAAGTCAGCACCACTTCGTGAACTCCTTCACAAGGAAACTCCATTCGTCTGGATCACGAACATGCCTTAAACAGCCTGAAAAGCGCAGTCTCATCGGGTGCATGCCTGCAGTTCTTTGACCCAAAGAAAGAGACAACCGTTGAGGTAGATGCATCGATGAAAGGGCTGGGAGCATGCCTGCTCCAAGATGGCAAATCTGTAGCTTTTGCATCCAAAAGTTTCTCCAATGCGCAGTCCAACTACTCGAACATAGAGAGGGAAACCTTAGCCCTAGTGTTTGGTATCACCCGATTCCATACTTACCTATTCGGGAAGGAATTCACTGTGATAACCGATCACAGGCCATTGGAGACAATTTGGAAGAAACCTCTAAGAAGCGCACCACCTCGTCTACAGAGACTATTGATCAAGGTACAAGGATACAGATGCCAAGTCAAGTACCGACCTGGGAAAGAAATGATTCTTTCAGATACCTTGAGCCGTCTTCCTAACCCCAAGGAAGCACGCGATGTTCCACTAGATATCAGAGGGGAATCCATCTGCTCCGAAGTAGAAGACACTCATCAAATCGACTTGATCTTCTTCGGACAACACAAGAGAACAGAACTCCAGAGGGAAACATCCAATGACCCTGTTCTTATGTCATTGTGGCAGACAGCCACTCAGGGTTGGCCTGAAACTCTTCAGGAGCTGCCGACATCCCTAAAAGAATTCTGGTCTTACAGAGATGAGATTGGAGTGTCACAAGGAGTACTCTTCAAAGGAAGCCGAGTGATCATACCAAAGACAAGAATCTGTTGAAAAAGTGTTCACAGACTGGCCAAGACAGTCAACTGGCTATGTCACACTTAAGAGCAACACCTGTTGACAGTCACATGAGATCACCTGCAGAGATGTTGTTTGGAAGACCCGTCAGAACAACACTGCCAAGTCATTATCTTTCAAGAGAATCTACCACCACTGATCATCTCTTGAATCGACAAAGCAAGATGAAAGAAACGCACGATCGACATGCGGGTCCAGATCTTCCACCACTCCAGGTAGGACAACCAGTCAGAGTCCTACATCCCAAAGATCATACTTGGATACCAGCCAAAGTATCCAAAGTCTGCGACGAGCCTAGGTCGTATGAAGTATCGACACCTAACGGAGAATCCTGAGACGAAACCGATCTCACCTGAGGGAGATTCCATCGTCAACCAACCCAACTCCAAAGCGTGTTAGGTTCGACGAAGACTACACTTTACTCAAGCAGAAACACCCCAACAGAATGGCAACAACCATCAACCAACTCCAACACCAAAGACTCAGAACATTCAATTTAAAGAACCAACAACAAACTCGCAAACCACAACTAGATATGGACGCAACATCCGTACCCCAGCGAGATATATGTTTGAAGATTGAAACTGAACTCATAAATATCTTCAAAGAAGAGAGAAGATAAAGAAGAACATAGAAGACTTATATCAATATAAAGTTGATAAATACTCGTCCCTCGTCAGAGACATTGAAGATAATGGCTATGAGGTAGAACTTTTGGCTATTGAAGTCGGTTCTCGTGGGTTCATTTCATCAAGCAATACCCAGAGACTAACAAAGATGCTGGGCTACTTGCATAAACGGAACACAAAGCAATTTCGGGACAAACTCAGTAAAATGGCCCTTGTGTCGTCCTTTGCAATTTATTGCGCAAAGGGTGAACCCTCATGGCAAGACTGTAATAATCTGTAATAACTGGTTACTAAATGATAATAATCCATAATAATATTAATAATAATATTAATAATAATAATAATAACGATATTATTTAAAATAGTAATAATAGTAATAACAATAATACTAATAATGATAATTATAATGACAATAATGACGATGATGATAATAATAAAAATAAACATAATAATAATGATAATGATAATTAAAATGACGATGATAATGATGATAATAATAATAATGATAATAATTGTAATAACAATGATAATAATAAAGCTAATATTTATTATAATAATAACAAAAGTAAAAGTGTTTACAAGTAATAAAAAGGGCTATCGTGGTGCAACCGTGGGCTGAATGCATGCCACTGAACATGTTATATTTTGTTGCATCACGTGAGCCCTTTATTTCTCCAAAACGATTTTGTATACATTAATTGAGTAAACTGAATTATAAATTGTGTATCTTTCTTAATCTGAAACGAAACCGTTTGGCATGAACACAACTACTGCTAAAGATTTCGGCAATCATGTTTTATAACATCTTTATGTCTTATATGTTTTGTATTGTATGCCCTGCTTTGGCAGTTATGAGCCATGACCTGGACTACTCTTATTATATGTCTGTGACTGTGCAATTCTTTTATGTTTATACCATGTTCCTTTATTGAAGATTGATAATAAATTGATACAAAATCATTAATGTAGTCTAAGAAGTTTATTGTTCATATGCATGTATAATCATTGTACAGTATTTTTGGTATGACAAGCATAATGTTTACAAGTCAAGAAACACATGCTAGCCCAAACATGTTTCGTTTGGAAATTCATTTTTATAAAGGAATCAAGGTATATAAAAACTATGTTCAATCTCGCAGATAAACTGTGAAGTTGAAAGTGGAACGATATAATTATTTATACAGTTAAATACTCATTCGTTAATACAATACAAAGAAACGTATTGAAAACAAATCAAGATTTTATGTTATATAACCTGATTGGAAAAAATTCATTAGGAAGTAAATAACCAAAACTTGCATACTACCAAAAGTATTGTTATCAAAGCAATATATTATTAATCATCGATCAGTGATGTTCACTGATTCCCAATCTTTCCAGAGGAAGGGGGATGTTACGATATGCGATATCCGAATATCCGGTATCCGTCGTAGTTGAATAAACATGTCTACCATCATAACAAACCAGACTGCCGACTTGTATATTATCCTGAATATCTACTAATTCTGAGACCCTCAAACTCATCAATATTCTTTAGAATTTAGGGCCCCGTCTTATAAACAGTTGCGATTAATTACAACTCTATCGTGATTGATATCAATTGCAACTATGTACATAAGAGATAAGAGACTGTAAAATTACAATTGATTGGAGGGCTTGTGATTGATTTGGATCAATCGCAACCCTTAATAAAACGGAGCCCAGGACCCTGTTTCATAAAACCTGTTATCAATAACCAGTTAAAATGACTGTTATAAGCTACTGAAATCATTGCATTTGATTGGCTGGAGCAAATTCATCATAGAAATTTAGCGTTTGTTATTGATATGAAGTTTTATGAAACAGAGCCCTGGTTTCAAGTGAAAGCAACTTCCGACAGCCAACAAACTCTCTCTCGACCGTGCATTCGATATAAGTTCAGTTTGTGTCGCAGTCTATAATAGACGGTCTCTTGCTTTTTACTTACAAGTATGCAATTTTAGTTGTGTTGTCAAAAGTGCCAGGCTCGATATACGACAATGGGTTACGTCGGAATGATCTGAAGAAGAAAAAAATAAATAAAGACACGAACAATAACAACAACAATTTCAATAGTAATGATACTACTACTACTACTACTAATCCTACTACTGCTAAAAATGATAAAAATAATAATATCATAATAATGATAATAATACCAATAATCATACTAATACTACTAATACTAGTAATAATGATCACAATGTTGGATATGATATTTTTATTTGTTTTTTATTAAAAATTAAATAAATAAATAATAACAAGTCAACGCAAAGCGTAGCATCCCCTCGCAGGGTACAAATGGCCTATATACGTCAGAACAAGTTACCTCCATTGGACTATACTATTATATTACTAGGCAAGGGAGTTAACCACATTTTCACATATATAATTAGGTGTTTTTGCACATTTAATGAGCTATGACCTTTCACCTTTGACCTACATACTCAGAAATCGAACTTAGGCTGTACATGTATATTGATACCATGTACCTTCATATTAAATGTCATTAAAATTCGTCAAACATTACTCAAGTTATTAAATGGAAACCAGATTCGCATATTTAATGAGCTATGACCTTTGACCTACATACTCCGAATTTGAACTTAGGCTGTGTTTTGATACCATTAACCTTCATATCAAATTTCATTAAAATCCGTCAAACAATACTAAAGTTATGGATCGGAAACCAGATTCGCATATTTAATGAGCTATGACCTTTGACCTACATACTCCGAAATCGAAATTAGGTTGTGTTTTGATACCATGTACCTTCATATCAAATTTCATTAAAATCCGTCAAACATTACTGAAGTTATCGATCGGAAACCAGATGTGTATTTTTCGCATATTTAATGAGCTATTACCTTTGACCTTTGACCTACGTACTCCAAAATCGAACTTAGCCTGTATTTTGATATAATGTACCTTCATATCAAATTTCATTAAAATCCGTCAAACATTACTGAAGTTATCGATCGGAACCAAATTTGTTACGGACAGACGGACGCACCGACGGACGCACGCACGGAAGGAAGGAAGGAAGGAAGGAGGACGGACGGCAGCGTTACTATATCCCCTCCGACTTCGTCGGCGAGGGGATAATAATTAATAAGATAATTTGGTCTGTTATCAACAGGGCCGGATCCAGGGTAGGGGTACAGTTTAGAATAATCTCTCACAATTAAGATTTATCTTCCTTTTGTGTATTTTATAAATACCAGATTGGGTTAAAGATCTTGCTGGATTATGTGGGAGTATATTTTTCCGATTGTGAGATTTATTGTTCTGTGTTGGCTATTTCACTCTCTGCCTCCACTGCCAATTGCAGATAAATTCTAATTGTAATTCCATTGTAACTTAAAGCCCCCATCAGGGATCTGCAAACCCCTAAAAATGTATGTGTAGCAGGAAGATGAAAAGTTTTTTCTCTCTATATGTGAAAATTAAATCCCTCATTTTGTTCACAACGAATGGGGTGAATTAACCCATATCCTGCCATAAGGCTGCATGCACGCTACCGTTATAGTGCTTTGTACACACGAGCACGCTATCGATTGGCTGCTTAATTCACGCGAGCGAGCCACAGCTTAGCTGCTTTATGCATGCATGCTCGCATTCGTAATAGCAGTTATTGTTCATGCTCATTGTACTGGGCTCAGTGCTTTGCACTCGCTATTGATCGCACCATTAGATTTTCTCAAAATAACCTTGGCACAGGGGGGCTTTGTGGCTTGGCCCAATGGGGATTATCCCTGTGGCACTGGGCTGTCTTCATTATGGCAGGATAAGAGCTAAACAATGCCAGTTGCAAAATTTTAATAGCAATTTGACTGTAATTTTGCTCATAATGAATCTTGTGCCAACATACATTCATGAAAGTTGTCGGAGTTAAGTCTTTTGTTAATTCCGTTTGTTGCTACGGCAGGCACCCAGTGAAAACGAATTTGTTTGATAAAACTATGGAAATGCATGTAATACTTTACACAAACAGAACTTTGTCTTTCCTTGCTCATTTTTCCTGATTGAGGTGTCATATGGAAGGGCATAAACTCAACTTTCTAGAAATGTGATTTTCTCTTTGAAATTCAGATACCATCCGCCAAATGACTTTTTGATTTCCTCTCTTCAAACTCATTTTAATCACTCATGCGTGAAATATGCATCATATGAGTTGCATCAAATGAAAGAGGAGGATCTAAGCTTTACAAATATGTGTCATTTATAATTACAAATGTGACTATTAAGTTATGATCAAACATCGATAATTCTCGGTTTCGTTTTTCGGGGACGCACTGTATATTGGGGGAAAAATTTGCAATGAGCTTGAGATTCTAAAAAGATAATTTAAACTTACATCCATCTCACATTAGAAAGTCCATCGAGCATTCCTTTACGGAGTTCGGTTAGCTTGTTGTACGTAAAAGATCTGCCATCAAGAAAAACGAGACTGCCAATTACATTTAAAAAAAAATATAACAAAATTAAGTGTATAGTGAATTTACATGTATAAATGGATAGTAAATCGAAATGATTCAATATATATTTCACAATCTACATACATACATAAAGAATAAGTTGTTATTATATTCATTTATATGTATATACATTAATATATCGGGGGAAAATATGTATTTTACAATCTACATACATACAAAAAGTTTTAAAATATTCGTTTATATGTATATGCATTTATATATCGTTAACCAAGGGAAACGCTCTCGGCGGTCTCGCCTGCATTACCCAATTTGATATGATGAAAAATTGAGGTTGGGACATTATTTATAGGCAGGGTGGCCTATTAGCAGGCCCCCCATCCCCCAACAACAAAAAAATGAAATCCCCTGAATATAATCAGCATTTTGAAGTGAATATCGGCTAAGAATCATCAGAAAAATTATTTATCATAATTTGTACCAAGATTGATAACTTGAATGGAATATGAATAAATAATACAAATTGATTTATTAATCCTCATATTAAGTTTTGAAAACATAATCCAAGTCTACTGACCTAAAATGACCTTTGACCTGGACTTTGTGACCTGGAATTTGCGTCATATGATTTGTGATACTTGATTACCCTTGGGTACAAGTTTCGTGGACTTTGAACAAACGATTTTGAAATTATGCTAAAAATTCAAAATCTTGATGTTGATACCACAACAAAGTCTAAGTTTGCAGACCTTAAATTATATTTGACCTTGACTTTGTCACCTAAAAGACTAATCACATGACTGATGATACTTGATAACCCCTATGTTTAAGTTTCCTGGAATAGCAGTATACTTTCAAAATTATGATAACAATTCAAAATCTTAACCTTTTGCTAAGTTTTGATGTTGATGCCACAACATAGTCTAAGTTTGTTGACCTGAAATGACCTTTGACCTTAACTTTGTGACTTGAAATTCTACTTACATGCTTGGGGATACTTCATTACTCTTTGGTTTAAGTTTCATTGGATAAGAACTTATACTTTCAAAATTATACTAAACTTTCAAAAACTTAACCTGAGGTTAAGTTTTTGATGTTGACGCCGCCGCCGCCACAGCCACCGCAACAGCGGCGCCTATGTCTCGTGTTTTGCTACGCAGGCGAGACAAAAACACTGTGTCATGAAATGTTATGACCCTTCCTGTGCAGGTGACTAGTTCTTTTTATGAAGTTAATCATTATGAGCTTAATTATTAGGAACGTAAAAATACAAACGACAAAGGGCATTATACATTTTTATGGAGGAGACGTCCCTTACAAATTTGCGGTAAATTGTTGTCGTCTATTTTACGACTAACATTTTCATTTTCATTTTGGAAGAAAGATGAAGCGATGCATAAGAATGCGGGTAAGATTCAAATGACTTACATGCCGGTGAGTTTGTCGAGTCCACTGAATGCCCCAGTCTCAATCATGCTGATAGAGTTATACCGAAGTATCCTTTTTAAAAAGAATTAAATGTACATAATGATAAAGAATACAAATGGCAAGATGGAAGTTGCAATGAATTAAATTGAAATGGTATTCATAACAAAAAACATGACAGCACAAAGACTGAATTGCAAAGTACAATCACAAAAACAAAATATCTTACAAATCTATATCATAGTCAATAATTATGTAGGAGAAAAACATAAAGCTAGAGAAATAGAGAGAGAGAGAGAGAGAGAGAGAGAGAGAAAAAAAGAGAGAGGGAGAGGGGGAGGGAGGGAGAGATGAGAAAGAAAAGAGAGAAAAAGAAACGACGATAGTGGATTCATTAACTAAACAATATATTGAATTAAAAGATTACTTATCACTTTTCCTCAGCCAGTTCATGGAGTAGCTTAAAGAAGGGGGTACACGCTGATCATAAACCTTTAACTTATACAAGCATTTTGAACAATTATACAAGATTTCTTGGCTTGGAAGGTATCTTTTCGGAAGGAAGCGATTTAAATTTTGTTGTATGAAATTTCATTAAACAACTTGAAATTGGTAAGATTTATGACAAACGTTGTTTTATTCACAAATTATAAGATATGGACAAACTTATGATTTTTTAAATAGATAAGGCACACAAATTTTGCTTCTTAATAATACAATTTTAAGACAACGTGAAAAATATTATAACAAAACTTTTTCATATCGAAATACACTTACACGGTCTTTATGTTTCCCAGGTCCTGGAATGTTCCCGAACGTATTGAATCTAACTTATTATGACCGAGGTCTCTGTAAATCAAAATCATTTTGATATGTATCATCAAATGATATCATTAAATTAGAAAGATCGTTATAATAATATATAAATATAATTTAAAGAGGAATAAAATCTTTAGAGAAAACTGAACACAAAAAATATCGGGGAACAATATCAGTGGAAGTTCAAGAAAACGTGCTTGTACAAAACAAACATAATTAAACTTCTACTTCAATGCATTTATTCTTCTACCTGTCACTTTCAAAACTATATACCGGTATGTTTATAGCAGATATAGGTAGGTTCATTTTCAAGTTGCCAAATTATTTGTCCTCTCTGAGTTGTTGTAAAGCATAATAAGAAATTATCACACTTTAACAATTATAATTATCATAACAATCATAAAGATATAGACATACATCATAATGCTTGAGAAAATAACTGGAAAATAAATAAATTGATGGATAAGATATAGTCAAGTAATGCAAACTACATGTAATTCAATGTGATATAAACTGATAAAAGTGAAACCATTGCCACTACACATGCAAATCCACAAAATACCGCAAATAAATATTGTCATGAAAATACATGTATAAGCAATAAACGTATAAGCACATGGCCAAGAAAAAGTGCAAAGAATTAAAGTAGAATAGAATCACCATTTATCCCCTTAAGAAATGTACACTTAACTAAAGCTAATGTTTCATTTCATAGCATAAACATTCGCAAATCAATTGATGGTTACGCCTGCTCCACACGAGGAGTCATTGTGATTGCGCTATTACCTGCGCTAATAAGGCGAGACTACAAAGGCACGTATTATGCATGGGTCACTAATTCAACTCAACGTTAACACTGGTCACTTCGTAGTCACTTTGTATTCACTTTATATACGATATCGTTCTCAAACGGAGCGTCAAAGACCATGCGAGTCAGTAAGCTCCTCGTGTGCATCGCGATGTAAAAATGATTGTATTTGTCACTTCTTTGCTGTATATTAACAAGAAAAGGTACCAGTACTGAAAATAGAAAGAACAAAGAGGCGATGAGAAAAATGAAATGAACAAAATAACAGACTATAGAATTACTTACAACCACACAAGATTTTTTGAGTTGCTAAAATAATCCCTGTGCACCACACCGATCTCATTCCTGTGGAGAAATCTGGATTGGAAAAAAAAAATCAAATGTCAGGAAAATGGTTTTTGCATTCATTCCTATCCAATACCCACAAATTTAGTCAAAATAGATTTGTTCAACTGATTTGGTTAAAAAATTCTTTATGAATTAAACAAAATTATATGAATTTTATAATTGAATCTATAATTGCTTTCACCATTTTCCTATAATATTGCAAAATAAAGGACCAACTTAAATATGATCATGCCACGTTGATGTTACTTCTCACTCACAATTAGTCGTAACTCCGGCAGACCAATAAACTCGAACAATATGCATCTATAATATGTAATATTAATTTACAGTATTAATGCTACTTTGATTGCATTTTATCTTTTTTCAATTTTATAATCATATTTGTTTTCAGGGAACCATGAAAGGCCAACTTTTGTTGAATGGGCTAACCTGGTGAAATATTGATAAATGTGTAAATTATATAAAGTGAAAGTAATAATAACGATATTTTGGGGTGGAATCAGTGTCTATAATTATTGTGATTCCTGAGGGCGCTGATGACCCGTCTTCAGCCGACCAACCATGATAAGGCCCTCGGGCATTCAAGGAGTCTATTCCTACTGGGTAATTTAAACTAATTCTCACTTACAATTTCTGAAGTCTTGGCATGCCTTGGAAAGATCCTCTAGCTAAAGCGGATATCTTATTCCATGACAGGTCTCTGCACAAAAGAGAAATGAAAATAGTAAAGTGTATAGGGTGTAAAAAACAACAACAAGGGCGTCGATTCACAAAAGAAGGACGAGTTCACGGACATTTCATTGAAACACATTTTGATATTGACACGTGGTTCAATGGGATGTCGGCGAAGCTGTACTTATATGACGATATGGTGAAACGATGTCTTAATGAGCCCTAAAATGGGTAAATTAGCTGCAGTGCTATACCCGAGAACCACCACCAAACAAACGGTTAACCAAATGATAACCGTAAACATCTTAGTCATTCACACATTCAGAGAAGCATGCAATCGGTAGTTTGGTCGTTAGCGTATTGAAAGAGTGTTTTAGTTTTTGTAATTTGTACTTTTCCTTTGTAAAGAATTTATAATGATATTATTTTTGTGATGTTCTCTTCTTTTGTCAACGGACTTGATGAAAAACAGCCTTGTTGCTAAAAGTAGGTTTTTTATTACAGAATTGCAATAAATAAAACAAACAACCCTTGAGTCTTTGAATTTGGAAGGACAGACTACAAACTTAGTAGAAGTCTTTGTGTCATATCAAGTATAAATAAAAGTAAAAGCTTTCAATACCATGGGAGTGATTGCATTTCTTTATCTCTCAAGATGAGACATAATTCCATTGCGTTCGTTCTAATCATTTTGCACTCTCATGAACATTTCTAACGCTATTTCATAATTTAGACGATATGGATGGTTTGAGGGGATGGGGAACTCTTTAATGGAAACTATTATCTCTGATATTATTGTATTAAAAGCCATGGGACATAATGGATGGTTCAAGTGAAGGGGAACTCTTTTAGTGAAAATAATTATCTATAGTTATTTCGTCACAAACCGTGCGATATGTTATTGTGAAAGGGCTAATCGCCATTTAATATTACTTCGAATCGGTTAAAAAATTGTAACCACAGCAGGCAAACTAAATTATTTTGTTGTACTTATATTGTGTTTATCTTTTTTACCTCTCAGTTTTTTTTTAAATTTAATGTATCTTATCGTTTTATATTGTACCTTGTCTTTGAAAAATAAGAACGATAAACAGAAACTATATTGATTCAGAATTATAAACAATTTCATTTTCATGTCATTTTATTCTATTTCAGTACCGACCTTTACGATCTTTATTATTACAGTTTAAAGACACTTTATAACAGAATGTTTAATAAAGTCTATACAATGATATACTCACAAAATTCGTAAAGATGTCATGTTTTCGAACACACGTTGCCCGATGGCAGATATACCATTCCCGGATAAAAGTCTGTTAAGAAGAATGCATAGAATAGAACAATTTACTCTTAGGCCTAAAAAACAGAAGATGTTGTATTGCCCTTAAGGTTCCAAAACATCGGTCGGTCGGTCAGAAATCTTTTTTTTTTCCCTCCCTCTTTGGGCCGATCTTTCTCAGTTTTTTTTAAAAATGCC
This sequence comes from Strongylocentrotus droebachiensis, assembly GCA_035222895.1. NCBI lineage: Eukaryota > Metazoa > Echinodermata > Echinoidea > Camarodonta > Strongylocentrotidae > Strongylocentrotus > Strongylocentrotus droebachiensis. The sequence goes on from JAVYIG010013373.1 coordinate 40,593, forward strand.
GACCGTACATTTCAAGATTTCTGGGTTGCTCGCAAAAGGCAATACAACATTTTATTTTTTTAGGCCTTAAGTAGTTGTTTGGTGTTGATTATTGGTGTTTTTTGTGCCTTGTCCTCTCGTAAAATTAATAATGCTTCCTTGAATATGATGTCTGTACTATCGGTATAGAGAAGTTTGTGTAGTTCAAAGAATCGGTACGTCAAATGAATCGAAGTAAAACTCAAAATCTTGGAGTAAAACTCAAAATCTTGGTGTAAAACTGCGAGTAACGAAGGCGTTCATTATATACTTACAGTCTTGTCAAAAGAGGATACTCGGCTTGAGTGATGGGCAATCCATACTGTAGGTCGGAGAAGTTCGTGAGTTTCCTGCCAAAAAAAGTTAAAATCATAAGAAAATCCGGTAAAAATGTAAGAATATGTTACATTCATAATTCTGCACAAAAAGGAGATATTTCTTGGAATAAAATTCAACGTTCAGCTTATAAAACCTTCCAAAATAGGTTTTACAGATTAAAGGAGCGGGTGAATGATGTGTACGACACATACAACGTCCGAACGTTCGAAACTCTTCATTTTGCTACGAGGCAAAGTTGAGGGCATCGATTTGTGCTTGTGAACTTGTCACAAATAGTAGTAACAATGTCGTTTTTAAAACTAAAGATGACAGACAAATTTTCCTCCGAGTCCAAACAGAAATTTTGACATAGGCTAGTTGGATCTAGTTTTCAAGTGAGTCTAGTGAGTCGACATCCCATGTCATGTGTGAGTGAGCTGGAAGACACGGCTGAGCGTCGGCCAGCACAGTGCTAGGTTAAGGGACTTCAAAAAAAAAAAAACTCTCTTTAGGAACGTAGGTAAACTTCAAATATCCTATTCTTTATTCTAATTATGTTATTTATGTTGAGACACAGAGATGGTCAAAAACAACTAAAAAGTAGCATTTTGTGGACTCAAAATATCCTGTATATGTCTATAAGAAGTACCCCCGACTCTCTAATTTTTCGGGCGGAAAAAAGTGCGTCTTATACACGGAGATTTACGGTAAATGAATAAATAGATGAATAAAGTGTTAAGATAATAAGAGAGCCATGTAGTCTTTACTTACAGAAAGCGTATTGTTGACGGAAGCGTCAAAGATCCAAGGTTGTTGATTGGTCCGTTCAAGTCACATGACGCACCAACATTTGAACAAAACGAGCATGTACTCCAACAAGTTGCTGCCTCTGTAGCGAAATATAGAGAACAGAAATATCATTGATTTATTCATTTACATTGTGTTCTTACATAATACAGTCTTTAATATATTCTTATTTTTTCAGTTTTTCGTTCATTCCTTTATTAGTTCAATCACTGATTTATTAATTTCATTATCTATGATCTTTTTTCTTAAACTTGTCGTTTATTCAGTTGATCATTTATTCATTTACATATGATATTTAGTTATATATTCATTGTTATTCTGAATAATTTGTATTTTAACTTAGCTTTTCATCTCATAAATCTATCAATTTATTCACTTATTTTCAAACATTCTTTATCTCTGTTCATTGATAAATTAATTAATTCACTTATCTATTCAACTTCAGTGATTCATTCGTTTGTTCAACTCTTGGTAAAGTTTCTTTTGAAATAAGATTTATTTAATCGAGCTCATGACCTACCGCAATATATCTCGTCGCTTTGATCAGCACAGTCTGGTTTTCCGTCACATATGGATGTCAACTGCACACATGTAACCGTTGTGTTGAAGCAACGCATCTGGTCGGGTATTTTACAACTTTTGAAGTCTTTCTTTCCTGATATATTAGAAAATACAGGTGTGCACTAAGAAAGTTTTTTTTTTCCTCAACCAAACCCCCCCCCCCCCCCCCCCCCTCCTTAAAAAAAAGAAGAAGAGGATTCAGGAAGAAGAAAAATGGCATCTAACAACATTCCCCGCCTTTTGAGTAAGAAAATTGGGGGAAAAAGGGAAAATTAGAGAAAAATCGGGGGGGGGGGGGGGGAAGAAAAAAAATGAGGAAAAAAAATAATCGGGCCTGAAAATAGAAATGTAGAAATACTGAACAATCCATAGTACAACCCCATGCTCCAGAAAAATGACGATACACTCTTTTAGGAGTGATATCAAGGATCACTTCGTTCGGGGGTTGAAATTCACGCTCCAAGTAGTGACATTGGTACCGGCCATTGGTACCCGGTGGGATGCGACAATCATTTCAGTTCACTCATCATTGTAAGCATCTGGACCCAAGGCTATACCTAACTATAACTTTATCCCCAAAACGTGATCTAAAAAACAAGCCAGAACATCTTTGTTGAAATCAAGCATCTTGTAGCAAATATCACTGCAGTAATTAATGTCAGATCAAAATATTAATACGGTTTATAATTACGAACATTTGTTGCGTTATTCCGAAGGTTCGTAATTCCAGATCGAAGTTCATTTAATTTCATTTCATTTTTATTTTTTCATTTCCAACAAAATACAATACATAATAACGAATACAATGTAAAATGTATACAAAACATAGTTACATTTGTAATAAACAAATCTTAATAGTTATTTATACATTTGAGGAAGACAAAAATAGAATTTTTAGTTGAAATAGGGTTTATTATTCTGATGGTTTTTCGTAATTCCGAAAAATATCACAGGGTTCTGTGTAATTTTCTGAATTATGAACCTTCGGAATAACAAACCATTTTTCATTTTCGGAATTCCGGACACTATTTTATTACAGAAAATTGAGCCTTCGGAATAATGAATCTTAAGAGTAACCCAAACTTAGGAACAAAGAACATTCAGAATTATGAAAATTCAGGAAAAAGACACATGTAACCAAGAATCAAAGTGCCTTTCATTTGATTAAATTTGTGGATTCATTCGGAGAAATCTCAGAAGTGAAAAAAACTGGCATACATCTCTCTCGTTCGGTCCCAGCTAGAGTATGCTTCAGTAGTATGGGACCCCAACAAGCGGAATCAGATAGACCAACTAGAGAAGATCCAAAGACGTGCACTTTGTTTCATTTGTGGAACTACCAGCGTGATGCCAGTGTACATCCATGCGAGAACTACTTAATCTCCCAACTCTTGAAGAAAGAAGAGCACGTTTGTCAATGTTCTACAAGATAGCAAATAACAAGATTGCGATACCAATACCGGATTACATCAAACGGAGGGAGCGAACTACAAGGATGAGTTAACAACAACGATATATGATACTAGGCTCTTCAATGGACACTTACAAATTTAGTTATTTCCCCAGGACACTTAAGGACTGGGACGAGCTACCTCAGATCATCGTCGAACTGCCTTCTTTGGAGTAGTTCAAGGTGGCTCTTGAAACAATTTAGTTCCCTTTTCAGGAACTGTACCGCATAGAGCTGTATATAACAACTCTATGCTTTACCCTCATCTAGATGCTGAACAGGGCGTTGATGAGTATTACCATAGAAGTAGAAGTAGAAGTACGAAGAAAACTAGGTAACCATGAAATGATCATTTCTTTACTTGTATCAACAAGCCTTGCATGACCGATTTATCCATGGACGTGCATGTACATGTACATGTATATAAATCTGTATCTTCTTTGCTCATACAATCTATCTATCTAAGTATCTTCTCCCGGTTCGGAGGTTGATTGCAACATCTCTCCATTTCACTCTATCTTCTGCCATTCTGCTGCACTCTTGTAGTTTTAGTCCACTCCAGTTCTTGATATTCTCTTCCCAGTTGATTCTGGGTCTCCCTCTCGGTCTACTTCCTTCCACTCTTCCTTCCAATACATCCTTTATTAGAGGCTTTGGTGCCTTTTAATATGACCAAAGTATTTGATTTTTCTCTCCTTCCCAATAAACAGAACACTAAAAAGTAACCTCTTTTGGGAGTGTATTTTAAGTGATTTTAAAGTATAGTGCCTTTTGAACTAGATTTAAACGTTATCGACACGTGCCTTCATTTAAACAAAAAAGGTACTCCTGTTTACGTTTATATCTAACCTAAAAACCACCAGTTTATCACGCGACTGGAGTAACGTGATTCCACTTACCTCTGTAAATCAAGTGTTTATGACCAAATAACCACTTGACCAAGCAACGAGTTTTTTGTCCGTTAACCAATGGTGGCGATAAATACGTAATTATTTGGTCTTGTAAGCACCTTTATTGATTGGTTTCACAGGTTATCCGAGGTTGATGGTAATAATCACGTTTCTTACACCGGCTAATCGTCTTATTGTTCTGTCCGTGAATATCTGGTTATATTAGTAATTCTGAGGTGTCTTACACACCTCTTTAAAAGGTTTCAAAGTTACCATAAATTTCTTGGTTATGATCACGTGGCTCAAGCTGATTACTAATCTAAGCTGTGAATACGTGATATGTAGGTGTGAAAATTAGTAATTATTAAGTGTTTTAAAACACCTTTTTAAATGGTAGTCAAAGTTGCCATAAGTTCCGCGGTGATGATCTCGTGACTCAAACGGATTATTAATCTAAGCTGGGCATACGTGACTTTTAGGTGTGAAAAATTAGTAATTATTAGGTGTCTTAAAACACCTTTTTAAATGGTTTCAAAATTACCATAACTTTCTTGGTGATGATCACGTAGTTAAAACTGATTACTAATCTAAGCTGTGAATCCGTGATATTTAGGTGTGAAAAATAAGTAATTATTAGGTGTCTTAAAACACCTATTTAAATGGTAGTCAAAGTTGCCATAAGTTCCGCGGTGATGATCTCGTGACTCAAACGGAATATCAATCTAAGCTGGGCGTACGTGACTTTTAGGTGTGAACAATTAGTCATTATTAGGTGTCTTAAAACACCTATTTAAATGGTAGTCAAAGTTGCCATAAGTTCCGCGGTGGTGATCTCGTGACTCAAACTGAATATTAATCTAAGCTGGGCATACGTGACTTTTAGGTGTGAACAATTAGTAATTATTAGGTGTCTTAAAACACCTATTTAAATGGTAGTCAAAGTTGCCATAAGTTCCGCGGTGATGATCTCGTGACTCAAACGGATAATTAATCTAAGCTGGGTATTCCGTGTTTTCCAGGTGTAAAAATGAGTTATTCTTGGGTGTCTTGATGGTTTCACAGTTACCATTTAAGTTCCGTGGTGATAATCCCGTGACTGTTGGCATATTTCTATGTTGACCAGTTGATAACTGACTGTTGGCATATTTTCATTGCACCAGTTGATAACTGGAGAGTGCATATTTCCAGTTGCACCAGTTGATGACTGAGTGTTGGCATATTTCGAGTTGAACCAGCTGACACCAATTAATTTGCATATTGAATATGGGGTGCGTGCAGATCTATGTTTTTTTAACAATTTATCTAAATTTACAGCATATTTCTTAATTACTGATGATTTAGTTATATGCAATTCATTTCGAAAATACTACAAATATAAATTACACAATTATTAGGACATTTCGCTACTTCGTATAAATTACATTTAGTTAAACATGAATAAGGGGAAACATTAACTATGAACTAAAATACTTTCAATAAAGTACAAGTATAGCGATTTTTTTCGATTAATCCAATATGTAAGTCTACTTATTACCAATGCCCTTATATTGGAAATACAGACGTACCAGTATTGAAGTATTGTTGCTGTTCAACTGGTTTGGAAGTTTTACCAAAATGGTTCTAATGGCTCAGCTAGACCAGTTGAATTATAACTGGCCTGGATCAACTGGATCATTTAGCCCATTTCAATTTCCAGGGTTACCAGTTGGCATTACAATAATGGTTCATCAACTGGACCAGTTGCAACTAGCTTTCTCTTCTGGGATGTTTTGCACCCCCCCCCCCCCCCCTCTCTCCCCCAACCCCCTCTAATCCCAAACTGCTCCCCGGCGCACCTGGACGTAATTATGGAAGATCCAAGACACGATGTTCAGAAACGGGATGAGAACGTCATTATTTGGGTTCATTTATTGTGTAACATTTGCGTAATTATTGGGTTGAACGCAGGTTACAGTAACATACTTCCTCTTCGACGTAAATTTCACGTGAATGAAGAACATGATTCATCTCAAGTCAGCCTCGTAATATTCACGTGAATTTCACGCAGATATTTTGACTAAAACTATCACTAACGCTTCTCGTGGTTCTGTGACGCGATAATTTCGTTCATGAAGATGTAATTTCATAACCAAACAAACACGGGAGTATTAGGTTTACAAACCATGGTCTCCAAGGTAGGGATAATCACGTTATTATAATGGTGATATTGCAGTGACAATTGCGTGATTTAGTGTACGTGTGTTTTAGGTTACCTAGTGCAATAAACGTATTAACACATTTACGTAAATGTCAGGTGTTTGAAGAACGTAACTCTCCTCAAGTCGATACCTTGATATTGACGTGATTTTCACGTGATTTTGTTATTGGGTTAACTAATCATACTAGTGCAATTTGTTTACGTCCTGCCATGTGCAATATTTCTTTGTTGGTTTTCATTCGTTTCCAGGATATTTTCATCATTCTTCTGTATATCCACATTTCAAAAGGTGTTATTCTATTTTCCATGGCTTTGCTTATTGTCCATGTTTGTGCTCCATACAATAGGACGGACCATACATAACAGTTTACTAGTCTGAACCTAAGCGCAAATTTCACCTTTCTATTTGTGAATAATCCTTTCATTGCCAGAAATGTATTCCGAGCAATTTCTATTCTTCTTTTTATTTCTGCTTCGCATCTGGCATCATCTGTGATATTTTGTCCTAAGTAGATGTAATTACTGACCTGCTCAATGATATGTCCATCGAGTTTCAAACGTATTCTAGGCTTATTCTCTTTTCTACTAAAAATCATTGACTTAGTTTTCTTGACATTCATGCTTAGACCAAACTCTTCAGTTTTGACTTTTACAATATCCAATTCATGTTGTAAATCTGCTTCATTTTCTGAGCAAATTACAGTGTCATCAGCATAACGTTAATTATTAATATTTACACCCCCAATACTAACACCTTTTATATCTGAAATTTTCCTGAATACCAACTCTGTGCATTAGTTGAACAGAGATGGGGACATAACGCATCCCTGACGTACTCCTCTTTTGATTTTTGTGTAACCTGTAATTTCATTGTTAATTTTGATGGCAGCTGTCTGCTCCCAGTAAAGTTTAGATATGAGACGTATGTTCTTACCATCTAGATTCATTTTTTGTAAGCTTTCAATCAATTTGTCGTG